>JAECUM010061169.1:0-14337 GCA_016617855.1 Megalonaias nervosa
ACATCACTGACTATTGAAATAATAAGTTTCTGAATATCGGTTCCTAATATGATAAATTGCAGCACAATAAGTAACAAAGAGACAAAAAGAAAATGGAAGTGTCGTACGTGGTGGCATCATGTTTTGGGGCATTGTACGTGGTGGCATCATGTTTTGGGGGATCTTGGGAGGCATTTTTGAACCCTTGTGTTCCTCAGATGGTGGTGGCATCATCATGCTCATGAAGGCTACAGTGATAAAAGAAATGTGAAAGCCGTTTAGGTTTGTGTCCAATCAGAGCTTCCACCCGGTGCGAAAACTTGTTCTTTGATAAAATAAGAAACATTTTAGCTGTAATAATATGCCAGGCACAATAATTAGATTCGAAGTCCGCATAGAATAAGGCATGGAATCAGTGCTATGTGCCTTTTGGAACGGCGAATATTATCGTCCGACGACTGAAACCATATTCAATCTGCAGACATAATACAAAAAAGTGGTAACCAAAATCATCTTCAATGTTGAAGTAAACAACAAACGCCTACACTGTAAACCATGTGTTTGTCTTCTGCATAGAGACCCAATGTCGCCAAATCCAAAACATTAATTATATTTTGTCTCATTGTGTGTGTGTATGTGTGACGCTGTGTGTGTGTGTGTGTTTATTCTTCACACGGTCTCAACACACTCCAATTGTAAAAAGAGGAGGTTTTCTATCTTTAAAAAGACACTTTTTACCTTTATATGCTACACAATTCTTGAATAAAGCCACTGTAACGTATTTGTTACAGGAAGAGCTTTTGTTTTGTAAGTCTTAAAACTACGTGTCGTGACTGCTGGTAAAGATCGGTATAAAGATACTCATCAATAGCAGTCGATGTTAAGGCTATAATTAGACTTCTTTCAGATACACTTTAAAGTCTGAGTCACGTCTTGTTTTTTGTTTTTACAGCTTTTCTTAAAAATGCAGTTTTATTTTGTCTGTTTCAATATCCTATTATTGAACACACTGTTGTACTTGTGATACCGTTGTTATGGACGTGATATTTTGAGGAATAGCTTACGTAATATGTGAATTCAGTTTTGAAATCACTCATGTTCATGCTGAAATCACGTATGTTTAAGCTGAAGTCATGTATTTTTATTCTGAAATCGCGTATTTTTACGTTGAAATCAAGCATGTTCATGCTGAAAATATGAATGTTCATGCCAAAATCATGATGACATTTTTTTGGTGTAAAGTTCTTTGATGTTCTTTGTTGTACCTGACTGGGCGTGTTGCATCACAATTCCCATGAGCTGATTTTGCAGTTCTTTCATGTTATCTAAAAAGAATAAATAAATAAATAAATAAATAAATAAATAAATAAAGTAATTAACTATAGAAGAAATAATTAGGATAGTAATATAACACTTGAAGCAGATTAACGATTTGCTGCATTATTTTTATCCGTGGCTGAGACATATTGGGCTAACTCAGACAATTCATACACTACAGTACTATTAAATACGGTGAACAGAATTTTAAAAATTTTACCAAATTTGATGCCCATCTCATTAAGCTTCTTCTTGATGGCACTCGTCATTTCTTTTGGGTCATCTGTTTAATAAATAAATAAATAAATAAATAAATAAATAAATAAATAAATTCAATAATAGATTGTAATTAACTAAACATTGGACATTGGATGAGTCCAGCGAAGACTGAGAAAAATGATTCTGGTTCCATGCAGTTCATTTGCTTGAAATGAAAACGAATACGAGTGTTGTTTTATTTTAAAAAAATTTTAATTTTTTTTTTTTTTTTTTTTTTTTTATTTATTTATTTATTTTTTGTTGACTTTTGAACATTCCTGAATTCACACATGATAATCAAAAAGCTTTCAATAATTCAGACAATTTCTCCGTACGAACTTTTGATCATTTTGCAAGGAAAAGCAGATAATCTCTACACATCCGGGCAATTTAAACAAGAAGAACAATAAAAGCAGATTAGTACAGTGTTTTAAGCTGCTTTAACTGCTATTATTGCAGATGACTGCAAGGACACGATGCATCGTTTTACAAATGACACGACAAATCTTTGCAGAAGAACGTGAAAATGGGGAAGTTTTACTTACGAAGGCAAGAAATTTTATGTTAATTGCACCAACATCCAATACAATAGGCATCACCGCCTTAGATATAGCGAGATCTCACTGAGCCACGCGAGAAGTCTAATCGAACGAAACTAAGATAAGAGTGGAAGTATTCAAGCTAAACAGTTTTACCTGATTCTACTTCAATTCCCATATTCTTCAGTTCCATGGCAATGGAGGATGTCAGCTTTTTCTGGACAGTGGCCATGTCATCATCTTAGAGAAATATATAAAATGCAATATTCGAAATTCAGAACATACAAATGGATTATTTGACCGATATGTTCGCTTCTGAATATTTGTTATATTCGACCCCAAGCCATGTACAATACCTACAAAATGTTTGGGCGCGATCAGTTCGATGCTTGTATATTCCATGTAAACGACTGTAAAATAATTCTTTCGTAAATATTTGGGAAGGTATAGTTTCCCAGACATATGTTACACGTTTAATACGTACGTTACTCGCCTGTGTGTCTTATATGTCAAATATATCACGTTTCCCACGGATCTGAAGCATGTTTATCCCCAGTGTTTATTACATACATGAAATAAAAGTGAGGCAGATGTAATTCACATGAACATGGAAAATATGTAGTTCACATATACAGGGAAAATATGTAATTCACATATACATGGAAAATATTTAATTCGCCTATATTGGGGAAAATACGTAATACATGTGACACGACTCATGCAAAGTTTCCATTATTTAAGTTTGTTCTTGTGTATATGAGAAACTGAAATACCTTCCTTAACATCTATGCCCATCTCGCGCATCTCTTCAACAAGATGTTTCTTAACCTTCTCCTTCATTACCTGGGGATCTTCCTTCTCTGTGAAACAAATATTAATTGGATGACAATAGATGTTACTACGACGACGTTGAAAGTACTCTATTCTCCAGGTTACTGCATAGTAACATGGACGGAGTACTTGAAGAAATATGGCAGTTTTACAATTTTATAGTTTCCTCAACAAAACTATTAGCATACAAGTAATAAATGTTTGGGATTAAAATATTACAAAACCTTCACAATCATTTTTTTTCTGTTGATGAAGATCGTGGCATTGACGTGAATTTATTATGCAAATTCTCCATCCTAATAGACAAAAATAAGAAAAGGAAAGAGAAAGAAAAATAACAGACAATTATTTTGTATGTGTCTGATAATTTACATCTTAGAAAATAATGAATAAATTAAAACATTGATTTCTCCAATAAAATCGTTCAGTTGCAATTAACAAAAAACGATATAAAGCCTTAAAAGTGGCCATCATTGCAGAAAAATGCTTTCATAAATAAACATTAAAACCGACTAGGTGAATTTCTTGGTTTCTACAGACCAGTGTGATGATCTGATCAAGATATATTTTGCATACCATCAATGTCCAGCATTTCTAAAACTTTTTTCTTCAGCTTCCCAACGACCTCTTCCATGTTATCTGTTCATGAAAATACATGATGATGATGATGATAAAAGTCATGGTCATCGCGTCGTCATTTATTATTATTATTATTATTATTATTATTATTATTATTATTATTATTATTATTAAATAAAACTAATGATGATACTAATATTGCTACTACTATTATTACAACAACATTAATTATTATGGCATTATCTGCATTACTGTATTGAAAGCTACACCAACAAGCAACCATTATGGTTACGTTGATTCAATAAATGGTCTTTTTCCCTTAATATATAAATAGTGAGCTGATTGTTTATGAAATGCACTATTAACTGACCATTCTGGACAGTTCATGTGAACCACAACACTCGTATTTAGAGGCATTTAGCCAAGTGTTACTTACTTGTATCAACATCGCCGATCCCCAGTTGCTCCAAGCTATCTTTAACCAGTTTCTTCATAGCTTTTGGGTTGTCTGAAACGAATACATCAATTTAGTGCATTTACAACATCATGAACAGTATTACTAAAGTTTGAGATCTCTCTCTTTAGGACTACAGTACACTCAATTCTCAGCCTGTGTAGTTTGCTCTGGTAAACAAATTTACCATTATTTTCAAAATGTTGAAGTTATACAAGCTCAGGGACATTAGATGTAAGCAATAGTAACTAATATTTGTAGGGTATCAACTTTTCTATTTTAAAGAGAGTAACAATCATAATGTTCATGCACGTATTTCTGTTCAGTTGAATGATTTGACGCTATTAACATATTCATAGATTTTTATTTTTCGAACAACAACTTATCAGTGGGGATTCCCATTCCCTAAGAGTGACATGTATAGAGTTCTATTTTTGGTAGAACAACTTACCAGTGGGGATTCCCATTCCCTTAAGAGTGGCTTGAAGTACTTTCTGTGGATTCTGCATAAGTTCATCCAATTTCACACCTTCAAGGAAAGAGGTTAGAGATAAGCAATGGTTCATGTAATACTCCGTGATTTTTTTATATGTTCCAAAGCTCCGTTTCCGATAGGTGAAAATCTTCCGTTTACTCGGAACTAATCTACAGTCATGTGTCAAAATTCTCAAATTCAGATTTTCTACAATTATTTGGCAAAAAAGCCACAAACGGTAATAATGTATCTCACCATACAAATTTCTCCGTGAATATAAGCAGAGCTGTATGAGAATACTGTTCGGCATTGAAATTACATGGATTGTTTGGATAAATACCGAGTAAATCATCTCTTCAAATGCAAGGATATCGACATCTGATTATCTTTACCAAGTATATCGACACCCAGGAGAGCTTTACCAATAATGATGTCGATGATAAAATTATAGATAGAAGAGACATCTGAACATCACAGTTAGTCATTTTTACTATTTTTATTTTAGTCTAAAGCAATAATTATTTACTCTAGGGTTCACATCTAGCGAGGTAAAAGAACAGACAAAAGTTACACTTACAAACTGATAAAACCGACTGGTCTACATTCAAGAGGTCGCTACTTTTCATGTACTAATGTGATACCAGTATTAAATCTCTCGCATCTCCTTGATATTTTCAGAATTTAAGAACGCATTGCTTGACATAATGTATGAAGTATACCTTACATTGCTACCAAATAAGTCTATGTTTGGTACCATATCTAGACTAGATAGTGATACATATTTTAAACATAAACGCATGGCTGTCTGGTAACTGAGGCATCAATAAAAGACTTCATGGTATTGTTGCTATTTCTTAAGACAGTGGAGACTTATGGGATATTCTGAGAGAGAGAGAGAGAGAGAGAGAGAGAGAGGGGGGGGGGGGGAGGTAGTAGTAGTAGTAACCTGGCATGATGTTTTTCAGCTGCTCCTGCAACGTTTCCATCATTTTCTCAGGGTTACTCAAGTCAACTGCAATTTGTCAGAAAATGATTCACATGGTGTTAATTTCTCAAGCTAAAAATGACACAGAAATTTGTATGATGAAACAATGCCGACTAATTTCTTATATAGAGAACTGCATTTCCCATCGTTTATTGTATCGAATACTTGAAAATGGACTGCAGAATCTGTTGTTCACTCGGCACTAACATCAGGCACTCCATATTTTAAGATGCAAATTTATTGCAATTAATGTTTATCTGGATTATTACAAAAAAGAATGCTCGGGTGATGATGCAAGTCAGGGGGCTAGCAGAGCAGAATCTGCACTATTTATTCTACTGTAATTTTCACATGAACAGTTAGCGTACGAATCTGCTACGTTGTTAGCAGTTGGGTGGATATCATACAAAGTTACATGAAGCAACGAAGAGACTTACATCCCATTTCTTTGGCCTTTTCCATTGCAAATTTCTCGATTTCCTCAGGGCTTGCATCAGCTGGAATATTATAAAATGCAGTAAAATTCTTTTCTGAAGAAATGACTGTAATTCTACGACGTAAATGTAAACAATAATAAGTTTCTCTGTTATTTCGTTTTAATGTTTCTTTCTTTCATTGACATTATTATCTGTTCTTTTGCAAGCTCAGTCCCCATTAGGCAATAGCCTTTCGAGTGAGATGCAAATCACCCACATATTACCATCTTCATATGTGTGATCAGAAGACCTGGCGGACAAGAAGGCAACACGAATTGAAAGGAGATCCTCTAGGGTATAAATTACTAACTAACCATGCTTCCTTGCTTTTCTTTTTTTCACATAAGTACAGCATTTTTATTTTTGTTTTTGTTTAGATAAATGTATCTAACCACATGCATACCTATTTATCTATCCACGAATGGATGGGGTGGGGTGGGGTTTCGCCTACCAATTAGGTTGTCTATTTTCTTTTTTATTTTTCTGTTTGTTTGAAGTAAACACGTAATGGAAAGATTCCTCTGTAACTTTGAACCCAACCAGCCATGGTCAGTCAGGTTAAGTCAGAATAAGTGGCTATTTATCTTTCTATCTGCACATGTGCATGCAAGTTGATGTGTATATCAGAGGATGTTTTGGTATGTCTGTCGTCATTGAACTTATCCTATTTCCATTTGTTCTCAAAATATTAAATATAAGCGAATGCTATGTAAAACTCTAGCTTCCGCTTCAATGAATGTCTTGAACCCATCAGATGAAAAACCAGAGTTGTTTCTGCTACATATGGGTGAATGATTTGAATATTAAGCAAATAAATAAATACATAACTAATTCATTCATTCATTCATTCATTCATTCATTCATTCATTCATTCATTCAAACAACACGAATATTATTGATGCTACAGAATTGTGGTAAATAAGTAAATGCATTAATTTCACGAAAATATATGTATAATAACGACTGCGAAACAAGAAAGAATTCATGAGTTAATCAGTTATTCATGGAAATCAGGTTTTTAAATTTACGTGATCTGCCGTATTCCGGAAAATCTATTGACACCAGAATAATACTAGTAGAAGTAGCGTTCATTGGTTTACTCACGGGGAATTCCGAGCATTCCAAGCATATCGCCCATGCCAGGCATTGAAGGAATCTCAAAGGTTTGCCCCTTTTTTTCACCTCCGTTTGCAGTTCCTGTTGCCTTGGCGGCGTTCTCTGCAATTTTGGTACATGTATATGTAGATGCAGACGTATATATCTAACGAGATAAAGAGGCAAATGAATGGATGAAATGACGTGTGCTTTAAAGAATGGTTTTCTGAAATTATAGTTGATCGTTAAATGGATGAGTATGCTTGTCTGTCTGTCTTTAAGATGCCGGATTGTGAGATAGATCGGCAGATGAATGAATAAATAAATTGATAAATGATTTTATCATTCTTGGTAGAAAACTAGTTGAAGGTTTGTTTTTCAAACCGGGTATAGACTATGAACAATTGTTGGAATATGTCTATGTTTTCTGATGCCATGTGGGCTCATGAAAATAGAGATGGTTGACGTTTCTGAGAAGATCTTCAAAAGAACTTACTGAAGGTATTTGATTTAGAGTGTTTCACTTATGATCCGAATGCATTATGGCACTCATACGGAATTGTAAACAAGATAGTTTTAGAAAGATTTAATAGGCTTCACCTTGACTGATTGTTAAATTAAAATGAACATTTGCAAAGACGAATATTTCCGGATATATTGTAATAAAAGAAGAATTTAAATTTTAAGCACATTTTATTTCAGTGTATTACAAAGTCTACAAAAATATCGTTTACGCACAATGTGTTTTTTGTAAGTCATCTAGTGTCACGAGTACTGTGATAGACTAAAATGTATTATACTTTTTAATAATGAAAACAATTTTAACTGGAGTCTTTGCGTTAATTTATCAATGGCAATGTATATGATTCACATTAGATGATCATGCTCGTTTTGGTATAATATAACTACAGAGGAAGTCCCCTTTTCTTATCAGAATAATTTTATAGTTCCGTCTTACGCTCGAACAACTGTTTCAGTTGCTCAGGAGGGTTGTCCAAGGCCTGTTTCACGTCATTAATACTCATTCCGAAAGCTGGAAAAAAAGAAGACAAAAATGAAAATCTTCGAGTCATCTTAGTGGAAAACATTTTCAAATCACCACAAAAAAAAAAAAAAAATAAATAAAATAAATAAAAGTGAGCGATATAGGTTAATTACAGAAAATCTTTAATTGTATTTTTATCTCCTTTAGTAATATGGCGACAAGTTTTGTATTGTGCTTTTGAAACACTACTGGCGGCCACAAAACGTTACTTTTAATAATGGAAAAATTCCTAATGTTTACTCTAAAGACAACTACAGTAAACGTAATTAAAATTAATTTACAAAGAACGTCTAACAGTGTAGGCGATTAAATAAGAAAATGGACAACGCTCTTTGTCACACTTTCACAGGTCCTTAAGCAGTGCTAATCTTTAATGAATTCACTTTAAATGTGAAAAGCAAAATTATCCGAAAACGGTCCTAATCTTATTTGGACAGAGTTTACCATCTGAGTATTAGCTGGAGTAAGATTAACATAGAGGTAAGTTATGCTTAATAATTCACTTACACTTTGCTATGGAATCCAGGCGCTCTTTCATGGCAGGTGGGAGGTTAGTGAAAGCGTCTTTCAGGTCTTCCAGTTTCATGCCAGCTGTAGAAATGACAAATCAATAAATATCTAAAAAAAAAAAATAACCAGGAAGAGAACAAAAGAAGCAAACAATTAAACACTCTAGCTATAATTAAATGTTTCAATCACTTATTAGTTTGCGAGTGTAGATTCATTCATCCATTTATTTGCTCATTTCCTCTGTGTATATATTCTATTGTATAACTTAAATGTATTTGATTTAAAATCAAATATTATTCCAAAATCCATCTCTTTTTCATTGAGAAGGAGACAGTTGAAAATTTTATGTGAATTAAAGTACAATTGTGATGTGATTTTAAAAAAATAAAATATACTGTTAAATGATTCTGCTGACATATTCTTCTCAGAACAAATGAAAATTAAGGACTTCTCGAGCCTTTATGAGATGACATTGCTTGAAAATGCCGTAAATTGCTGGCGTGATTTATTGAATTTCCATCGTATATAATTCGTATTCATTGTCATCTTAGCTCGTTAATCTGTTGTTCTTGTTATTAAAAAAAGCATCGCTGTTTTAAACTATTACACAAAATATTGATACTATTCTGTTCATAATACTGATACAAGTAGGCAACTTACCAGGAATTGGTGGCATGGGCATTCCTGCCAGGAGGTTTGAGAAATCTGTAATGAAGTTGGACAAAGGCCTTTAAATCTTGGAAGGAGTGAAGCAGATGGAAAAAGACACACACATACACGTACGTACGTAAGTGTGTGTGTGATTTCATTGGTGCTCAAGCTGGACTGATATCGATTATAGATGATAACACTATTACCATTAAGATATTCCCCCTATTACACCTCTTTTTCCTTCCCCATTCCTTTTCCTCCTGTTTTATGGAGTCTGCTTGGTCCTCATGCTTGCATCAGATCAAAAACTTAGCAATACTCTTTCGTTTTGAGCGAAATTCAACATAGTTCATTTATTTTTCAACTAACGTGTAAAATAGAGGTAATCTTGTTGTTTTGGCAATGAAACGATAATATAAACTGTTGAATCTTTTCGATAAAGCAAGGCAATGGGGTGGGGAAGATTTCATCATCGAACACCACAAGAAATTCCACTAACATTGTGTGATTTATTTAGTAAATTAAAGCAGGAAAATGTGAAAAGTACCCCTTTAAGAAAAGGAGACGGAGCTTCGTCACTAAAATCTAGATCAATGATCTCATCAAAATCTTAATAATGTCCGGATGGGGAACCTTTAATTGTATGTACGAGGGTTCTTTTACCTTTAAGTACAAGTTATTTCACTCAATGGTTATTGGAAAATAATATTTAAGAGCCACGATTTCACTAACTTGCAAATGTCACTGCTTGGGTTTGAACAAATGTACATGTCTAAGCCTGATGACGTGTAACATTTAATAGCCTAGGAGAATTTCAACACCGTCCGCCTTATTTTCAATTTCCGCCTCATTTGATCATAAACTGTTAATCAAAATACGGAAGTGAAGAGATGACACATTTCACACACTTCCGTCTTTGAGATATCTGGTGGAATACACGTTATTGCAACTATAAAGAAATGTGTTGGTCACGTTAAATCTTCAATAAGCTGTCACAGAATTTGATATATCATTTTTGTTGCTGTTTTTGCCATAACCAATGTAATGAGAGAGAGAGAGAGAGAGAGAGAGAGAGAGAGAGAGAGAGTTAACCCCTTATTTGTGATAATGATCAGCCTTTTCTTAAGTCGAAAAATATTAGAACATAACATATTTATATTAGTATTTTTATATTATTATTATTATTATTATTATTATTATTATTTAATTCATATTCATGAGATCAATACTAAGATCGAAACCGCGTAAATCTGCTCTTTTATTTTATCTATCAAATTTCACTTCTTATTTATTACGTTTTCCTTTCTGATTTTATTCTTTCTTCGGAAATTTAACACACACACACACACACACACACACACACACTGAAAGAGAGCTTTCTAAAATGATTTGTCGACAACTTAAGGTCAAAGCATGAATTGTTCCTTTGTTATTGCATGCAAAGGCAAGATCTTACCATTTTTCATACTTAAATAAAACCATGGAGCGATTCAGAATAAATATATAAAAGACACCAAGTGATACTACATAAGTTAATAAAATAAACGGGGCAAATACGAACTAATTTAATAAAATACTACACAAGTAAATAAAATACATGGAGCGATACAAGATAAGTAAATAAAAGAGTCAATTTCGATTGATATATCCAACGTTTGGAATTACATTCATAGTACAGCTCGAGTGTACCAGATGAATTAGTTATGCTTTGTATTTATTATATTATACATACAGCTCTAGTGTACTAGACGAATTAAGTATTTATTGTACATACAGCTCTAGTGTACTAGATGAATTAAGTATTTATTGTACATACAGCTCTAGTGTACCAGATGAATTAAGTATTTATTGTACATACAGCTCTAGTGTACCAGATGAATTAAGTAATTATTGTACATACAGCTCTAGTGTACCAGATGAATTAAGTATTTATTGTACATACAGCTCTAGTGTACCAGATGAATTAAGTAATTATTGTACATACAGCTCTAGTGTACCAGATGAATTAAGTAATTATTGTACATACTCGGATGCATTTTGAAAAATAGTTCTGAAATAGAAGAAACGCCTACCTTGAGCACAGGCCATACAGGCCAATCCCAGTAACACAATGACAATTTTCATTCTGAAATAAAATAAGATCAACTAACAATGAATTCTACATTTAAATATGCACTATTAGTCGCCTTTCTTATTGATGTTTACATACATTTGTCTGTTTAGTATAATTTAAAAACTTAATTTAGTATTTACATTTTAAATTGAGATGGATTAATTTAATGAAAACTTCGCATGGTGTAAACTTCTGGTTACATGAATTACATTTTTACCCAAGGTGGAACTGTAAGCAAATTTATGTTACAAACAAAAGGTTTGTACAGTGCAGATCTTAATTGAAAAAAAGCAAACAGTCAGATAATTTAAAATTGGATACCTATTAGGCTAATATAAAACCTCGTCTGTATGAATAAAAATAGTTTCAAAATTTCTTAAATGGAGTTGTAGTATGAACAAGTTACAGACTTCGCTCTTTGTTGAATTTTATATGTTATGATAAACAGGAAAAATCAGGAAAAAAGATTCAAATGATAAAAGTTTTATGGTCTAATGATAGGAATGTTTCAGATAACAGGGACAAAATGCATCCCTAGGTATGATTTTAACACGCGGAAGACAAATGACATGGTTTACATGGGTAAATGTAGTCATAAATAATATAATTATTAATATAGTAGTATCTAAATTGAAGAGGACAAACGCAATTTAACATTTTTCTGATCGAAGATTAGAATTAGGGTTAAAAATGGTGTTAGATTAATACATTAATTGCAGGTAAGCTCTTCGATAATTAGAAAGTTCTGTTCATTAAAGAATGATCTTTTTTAAGGGTGCCTTTCTATAGCTGTTATGAAAAATTGCAGGTTTTGATGACTTTAAGTCATCCAGTTCTTAATGTACACATCTGAAAATATGTATTTTTTTTATAAAATGAAAAACTCTTTGTTGACGAATACTACGTGGAAGAAAAATAATTTTGGGTCTTTTAAAATTTGATCAAATGTCACAGTCCACACTTCGTTGACTGAATTTTAGATATCGAACAAAGTAGTAAATGATAAATTTCACCACTCATCAAACAACTTGCTATTTAATAAATCAGAATTAGTAAAGTTCTGCCTTACAGCAAGTGTTAGAAGGAAATCACGACAAGATACAATAATAATAATCACCATGCATATTAAGATGAACACAGGAGTTAAATTGTGCTCCCTGGCTCATTCCTACCAGGAAATGGATTGGCTTTTACCAGGTTCAGAAGCTATACATTGCCGCCCGTTGCTTGAATAATTGTTTAATTTAAGTATATATATTCTAAACTGTCTCCAATGAACTTCGAAATATAAGTAGGAAGCCTAACGTTTCTATTTTTTGAAATAAAAATTACATGATACATTTTTATGTAGAAACTAAATCCATGTTTTCGATACATGAAAAAGATGTACAGTTTCCATTAACATAAAAAAGCACAGATAAGACGCACTTCTTTTCCAGAAAGTAAAATAGTCTATATTTTGGATGATTGAAAAGGCAATAAATAAATGCCTACCTCTTAGTACACTGTCCCGCAAGTGAAGGAATTGCTATGACTGCGCTGTCTCGTGTTCTCATTTATATACAACCGACCTTCTGGCTGCGATCGATACACATCAATCAATAACATATCATAATCTTAGTGAGATAGTAATGACGATGTTTGGCGGAAGCTAGAGAGGGTGACTCCATAGCTTTGGGCAATTTATACATTCAAATAGATCGATTAGGGATACTCAAGGAATGCAGAGTAAATAAAATTACTAGTTGATTCTATGAAGATTTGGAGGCAAAGTGTCTTTTTCCTGGTTAAATTCTTGAATGATAGGGTAGAAATCAAAGTTTAGAGATGCAATTTTAACGTTTCAATCTGTCCTGAAATTAGCTTTTCCCAGCATTGTTGAGCAATTTATCTTCATTAAAATTGTTTGGCAAATCAGTGTACAAAATCTGTCAGTGACGCAAATGAGTGATAGTACCCAAAAAATGGCTCATTCAAATTATCTACTAGTATGAGTGGAGAGAAAAAAGAGGTTTTGAGATCGGATACCGAAACTGTTGAAGGTAATGCTTAAAACATCTTTGATAGAACAGGCAAAAAAGTTGATAAACCAGGTGCATGACAACGGTTTAAAAGTCATTTGAAAATTAAATGTTAATTAAACATTCCCAAAATCAATAGTCCTTTGTGTTCTTCGCAGACATTATTACCAAGCTGTAATAACGCCGAAGGATGAAATATATCGGACTGCTCAATGGGGTTCCAAATATGTATTTAGCTACTGTACCTAGTAATAGCAATAATGTATCAATTATTTTAGAAATACTTTTTAATATTTGTAATAAGATGTAACAGACATGGGAGATTTAATATTATCGAACCCGCTCAGAAGGAAGCTGGACACAGTGGTAATTTGGGAGTCCGTGAGCGTGATGTCCGTACGTCCGTCCACATCCAAGATTAAGATCAATTTTTGAAGATTATTAGATTAAGCTGAAGGTAAGATTTTTTGTTTGAACTTCCTAGCTTAACAAAATGCCTGCTCGATACAAATGGGCATATCGTCGACAGTAGACAAATAGCAGTAGTCACAGAATCAATCGTGAGAATTTGCATGGTTATCATAATTAGAATTCAAACTTGTTTTTACATAACAAAAGAAAAACAAAACTGTGTTGTTCAAAATTCATTCATTATGGTGTGCTGAAACTGGCACACTGTTCAAGACTTAGACTAGGATATTTATACTCTTTTGCATATGAACACCAACAATATAAAACAGAAATGCAAGAAATAAATTGTAATTACTTGATCCCAGGATACGTTTCAATCAAGAAAGAAATATGTACCAGGAGGCAAAAGCAAATTTCACTTAAATATGATTATGTTATTCTCTCTCTCTCTCTCTCTCTCTCTCTCTCTCTCTCTCTCTCTCTCGATAGATAGATAGATAGATAGATAGATAGATAGATAGATAGATAGATAGATATACACATCTATACACATATTTTCTTCTTCTGTTTATTTCTCTATCTTCTACACACACACACA
>JAECUM010061170.1:0-17238 GCA_016617855.1 Megalonaias nervosa
GCTTGAGGCACCACGGGCCGCGTGTTTGAGACCCCTGTTCTAGTAGGTCGCTTGGCAAGCTAGGGGTTCATCTGGTGTTCCATTGGAATCGTCGTAACTAGCATGGATTGCAAACATAAGGTTATTTGGAACAGCCTACAAGTAAGCTAATAATTTCAAAGAACTAATTCAAAAAGCACCGCTTGGACGGATAATCTCTTATACTGAAGAATTATCATGGTATATGATGGCAAAAAAATCAGACTGACGCCATTAATATTTGAAGGAATATTTGGAGCTCTCCAAAATGGCGTTAATCTACGAAATGGCTGGACTTCTATAAGATCTAGCAGAAAAACTTAAAATCTTGTTTCGTTTATATGCATCATATAGATTTATCAAAGAGCCTCAAAAGATGTTTTGTGCTTTCTAAGATACATAGCTGGAACATACATTAGTTAACTTAGGAATGATCTTAGAACTGGAATGAAATAAACCAGGCCAAGCGTATGAGCAAAAAAACATATTTTTTAAAAAATTATATAATATTGTTCAAGAGAAAATTGAGTCCCTAAAGTTGAGTAAACCACCTACTACATCTGATGCGAGCGAGGAGAGTTACATACATGAATTTTTATAACAATAGCAGTGAATGTTCTAGCTTTAACGATGAAGATATCCAAGACCAGATCAGTTAAACAAATTAAATAACAATTGAATTAAAACACACTAATGAACAGTATATATGTTACATAATGGTATACATCAGTGAAGCAACGCAAGCACAAGACAAATTTAGTAATAGATGTTATCGATCACAAACAACCCATAAATATTGATGAAATTTACAAGATGTTTGATATTATTGGGTATGTACGTCAGTCTGGCTAAATTGATGTTGGTATTATACTCAGTGACGGGTCGTTTGAGGTTATTTAAGCGGACTCCTCTCTGAAAGATATTTTGTCTACCGACGCAATGGAATTTCCCTATGAGGTCTCTAAAATAGGTACATTTAACTAATTGAAAGGCCTGATTTAAAGTTGTCGGACTGGCGTTTTTGTATAAAAAGGCTTATAACGAAACACAACACCAGCGGATGGAATAATTAATGATATGCGCTAACCAATGGTCTGGATTTAATGAATCCCTTTTTAAGTCCAGAGAACCGGAGGCCAAATCGGAGAATCCAAACGCTCCAGCACGTTTAGAATCATTGGATTTGATACTCCAAAAACAGACGATGCGAGTTGGGGCAGTCCTTAGCGATGGATCATTGGGCTTCATTTGGGCCGCGATCTACTTAAGACACATACCCCATGAGTGTGTGGATTTAGTTATGAAGGAGCATTCATCTAACGCGCAGGTTTATTTACAAGACCATGGTGATATATCTCAAATCAAGATAAATGAAGATCTGTCTCTCTTGTGTTTACGCTCAATTAGATAACTTCTTTATATATTTGCTAGTGTTATATACTGACCCAGATGCTCGACCCGGTCTTAAATGTGGCATCAAAGTCAAATTACATAAACATTCGGATGTGTGCGTGAATATTATCGAGACATCAGAGATTAGCACAAACACTCGTGACATATACAGAAATAAACAAAACAGATACATATATATATAAAAAAAAAACCGACACAGAAATAAATGAAATAATAGCTATTAATGATTGAAGCAGTTTCTAATCCTGGTAGAATAAAAAATTAAGACGAGTTATTGACGAACTTCTCAATTAGAAAAGGCTTTTCATTATATGAGCATGCCGACTGTGCATCAGCCAAAACAAATCGTACAACAGCATGGAAAGCGAATGCCAAGCGGTATGCGAAAGGCTGACATAACTGAATTAATGAGACCCATAGTTGCACTGGATCAACTTGCTGTCCGAAATAATCTACGGTTGCCAATGCAACAGCAACAGGAACGGTACAACAGTTGAAACAATTTTCACGTGATCGTAATATACCAGTACTAATAGGTGCATGAAAAGCTTAAATACTTGATTTATTAGATGCGTTTGAACAAAACCGTCGTCGTATTGAGGATGAACAAAACCGTCATCGGGATTAACAAAAACGTATTGCACCTGTTATTGCTGCTGCAGCTGCTACGTATTTTCGTGAAAAACACAGCAATCACAAGTTAAATTTCCTACGCGTAGTGGTGAATTAGAAATTCATGTGGCAATTATTCCATTCATATGCAAACTAGGCAAAGACGCTCGACAACTGTTATCAAACATGATTCATGGGATCACATTGGTGTAGCAACGCTCAGGTCACTCCGGATTTAAATCAGATATTGTTCTTAATGTGCATTTGGTTATGTTGCTTAGTCGTGATAAGGATGGATTTGAAACTACTACACCGTAGATTTACAGCGGTGCCAGCGCAATCCTAAACCATAACAAAACCAGCACCTTCAATGACGAAATTTATGGTACTGAAAACATTATCAACACGTTGGAAAATTATATCAACGCATGATCGGGATGGAGTCTCGAATGATGTGCACAAGTGGAGCTACCTATTTCACAATAGCAACCGTTCCGTGGTTTCAGTTACATACCAACACCAATGTGGGTTCCACAAAGGTCAGTAATAAATGTAAAGAATTTTGACAAAAGATGTTTTGAATGAACAATTTTGTTAGCGTTATATCCAGTGAGTGATGACCAAGAACTGCCTCAAAATTAATGACATCACCTGGGTGAACTGAATATTGGCAATATTAAATTTCCCGTACATGTTATCAAGGCCACACTAAACAAATTCGAAACATTTAACCCAGGTATCGCTGTAGTTGTATTTACTTGGGACAAAGGCTTTTCTCCTCTTGCACCATCCCCACACGAACAAATTTGACGAATCCAGCCATTCACTGCTGGATCTGTGAAGAAATTTTAACATCCACCAATAAAAAAGTTCGTGACGATTGTCACGTCACTAGTAATCTACAGATGAGAATTTACCCAAACAAAACAAAAATTTCTGCAGTGCTAAATAACTTGCGTGGGTACGATGGTCACCTGATTATGCAAGCAGTGGCCACGAGACCAAACTCAGCAATAAGTGTTATCCCAAACAACATGGAAAAATACATGACGTTTAGGCTGGGTCAAACTACATTAATTTATTCATTGCAGTTTTTAATTCGTCCCTGGACAAGATAGTGTTACGAATATGTAATTAAATTACTTGTGTGTTAGTTTTAAATTCTTTTTTATTTTAATTTTGTTTCTTTACATTTTATTGTAATGATAATTTTCATTGCATTTGAATCTCTTTTCCGAAAATTGGCTTGACCCGATTAGATTACAAGATTTCTTCAGCACTATTTTTAGCTCACAGTTTTTGCAAACATCGAGTGAAAACGATTGGCTATTGCCAAGGACTTTTACAATCTACGTGTTAGCTATGTTGTAAACGGTTTTACTTTTAAATTCATTTCCAGCGTGAGAATCTGATTCTTAGATAAGGCTATTCTTGCATACGTGATAAATGACATTTTTTTTATTGCCCTGTTCAGTGTTAAGAGACCACGTGACCCATCACGCGGGAATGAAATGACGTTTTAGTTGGGTTTAATACTCATTCTGAGGGCTTTTCAGTTATTTGTATTCCTAAACCTCAGAGCTCAAGGTGTTTCTTATATTGTTGATGTCAGATTGTTTTTGAAGTTCATCTGTTGTTTTTTTTTGGGGGGGGGGAATTTACTAATTTATTCTCTAGAAGACTAAGCAAGTGTACTTTTTTATAAAATGTTCTGGGACAAAGAAATTCAGTGGAAATTTATTCTGGAATTCTGAACGGAAAGATAAACTGTGATTCAACGAGGATCTGTTGCCATAAGTACAACAACTTCATCTGACGTCATCGCCTCCATATTGGAACGTCATCAAGATTCGAACCTGGATTCAATTAGAACTGTTTAGTGATAGGACTTATATTTTTAAATTCTAGGATCAATTTTTGGATTATATTCACAAACCGTAAGTCCTATGTCCTATTTTTACATTGTTTTCTAGGGAAATAAATTTTCTTCAAATTAGATTTTTCGGCCCTTACAAAGTAAAGAAGAAAATGAATGAGTTAAATTATAATAGTACTCTGATCAAAATAAATTAATGGAGTTTTAGTATACTGAAAGAGATAGCCATGTAAATTAAGCAATTAATTTAGTTGTACCTGTCTCACAAACTGAGGATTTACGTGAAGAAATTCAATAGGACACTGTTGAGCTTGGAACAACAAATCTTCGGAATTCGGAAAGTATGAAAAATCTGGACCAGAAATTTTTACATTTTCAAGAACAATAAAGGAATAAACTTAAACAGTTATTATTCGAATATGAGCACTTGTTTCCAGCTATTCCTACGAGTACAAACAAAATTTTTCATGACGTTGAAATTGCAGATTCAAAACCTGTGAAACAACACCCATACAGGATGAACCCTCTCAAACAGGAATACTTGAAAAAGGAAATTCAGTATTTGCTGGAGAACGATTTCATAGAGCCCAGTAAAAGTGATTGGAGTTCACCATGTATACTTGTTCCGAAACCGGATAAAACTTTCCGTATGTGTACTGATTATAGGAAGGTGAACAGTGTGACAAAAAAAGATTCATTTCCATTATCAAGAATCGATGACTGTATTGATAAAATTGGAAATGCTAAGTACGTCACCAAATTTGATCTTCTGAAAGGATTTTGGCAAATTCCACTAACGGAAAGAGCAAAAGATATTTCGGCATTTGTAACTCCAGATGGACTCTATCAATATAAAGTAATGCCGTTCGGGATGATGTGTTCGCCAGTACTTTTGAACGCTTGATGAATATGATTACTTCTGGTCTAGATAATTGTGATGCTTACATTGATGATGTCATCATCTACAACGACACCTGGAAAGAACATCTAGCCACGATTCGGAAATTCTTTGAAAGACTCACTGATGCAAAGTTGACAACCAATTTATCTAAAGGTGAGTTCTGCCGTGCTTGTGTAACTTTTCTAGGACATATTGTGGGACATGGTCAAGTTAAAACTATAGATGCTAAGGTCAAGGCTATCTCTGATTTCCCTGTGCCTGTCAGTAAAAAGCAACTGATGCGATTTTTGGGTATGGCCGGATACTATCGAAAGTTTTGTTCCAATTTTTCTAATATTGCTGAACCCCTGACAAACTTGTTAAGTAAGAAAAACAAGTTTCTTTGGACTAAAAATGTCAGGAGGCTTTTGATAGGTTAAAAGCCATACTCAAAAGTGTGCCGGTTCTCACAGCTCCAAATTTCAATCAATCTTTTAAATTATCTGTTGATGCAAGTGATGTTGGGGCTGGGGCAGTATTGATTCAAGAAGATAGAAATGGTGTTGATCACCCAGTGTGCTATTTCTCTAACAAATTAAATAAGCACCAAAGCAATTGCTCAACAATTGAGAAGGAATGTTTGGTTTTAATATTGGCATTACAGCATTTTGAAGTTTACCTTAGCTCAGCTCCTTCTCTGGTTGTTGTGTTTAGTGATCACAACCCTCTTACTTTCATCGACAAGATGAAAAATAAAAATTAAAGATTATTAAGGTGGAGTTTGTTTTTGCAAGAATATAATCTTAACATCAGGAACATCAAAGGAAAAGACAATTTGATTGCAGATGCAATTTCCCGTGTATAGAAATATTATTACATGTACACTTTGTATAATTCATAAGAGTTTTCTTATGTAATTTTATTTTACCTCATGTATAATTTACATATGGTAAAAAGAAAGCTTTATTATATAATTCTTTCTTTTTCTTTATGGGGGGAAGTGTTACGAATATGTAATTAAATTACTTGTGTGTTAGTTTTAAATTCTTTTTTATTTTAATTTTGTTTCATTACATTTTAATGTAATAATAATTTTCATTGGATTTGAATTTCTTTTCCGAAAATTGGCTTGACCCGATTAGATTATGAGATTTCTTCAGCACTATGTTTAGGTCACAATTTTTGTAAACATCGAGTGAAAACGATTGGCTATTGCCAAGGTCTTTTACAATCTACGTGTTAGCTCTGTTGTAAACGGTTTTATTTTTAAATTCATTTCCAACGTGAGAATCTGATTCTTAGATAAGGCTTTTCTTGCATACGTGATAAATGGCATTTTTTTTTTATTGCGCTGTTCAATGTTAAGAGACCACGTGACCCATCACGCGGGAATGAAATGACGTTTTAGTTGGATTTAATACTCATTCTCAGAGCTTTTCAGTCAGTCGTATTCCTAAACCTCAGAGCTCAAGGTGTTTCTTCTATTGTTATGTCAGATTGTTTTTGAAGTTCATCTGTTTGTTTTTTTTTAATTTACTAATTTATTCTCTAGAAGACTAAGCAAGTGTACTTTTTTTATAAAATGTTCTGGGACAAAGAAATTCAGTGGAAATTTATTCTGGAATTCTGAACAGAAAGATAAACTGTGATTCAACGAGGATCTGTTGCCATAAGTACAACAACTTCATCTGACGTCATCGCCTCCATATTGAAACGTCATCAAGATTCGAACCTGGATTCAATTAGAACTGTTTAGTGATAGGACTTATATTTTTCAACTTTAGGATTAATTTTTGGATTATATTCACAAACCGTAAGTTCTATTTCCTATTTTTACATTGTTTTGAAATAAATTATTTTGTTAAAATTTACAAAGCTTGTTGGCTTCACTCTTTTCTTTTGTTACGTTTGTACGATCCTACATGTAACAATAGTGAACAATTTAACGATAGAAAGCTTTAAATTACACCCAGGTATTGTCCAGTCAATACGGGCTTGTTAACGAGAACGGTATGTATCGATACAAGTACAGGAGTGACTTGGACAAATTTGCTGAAACTCAGTTTCCACCGACTGAAGCTTTTCATTCAACGCTGTCCCTTGACCATATTTCAGTAAAAGGTTACGCGCGCGCAACAAGGTTTGGTCAGCATTCGACTGCAAAATCATAGCTGACTATAACAATCTGCATCTGCAACACTGATGCGTTATTACTCGTTGATGTGTTTGAAACTATTCGTGACACTGCCATGCATGTGTATGTGACAGATCATGCTCATTACTTCACATCACCTGGAATGACATGGGATGCGTTGTTGTCAAAAACCAAAATTGAGTTGAAGTTATTCACCCACATTGACCAACATATGTTTGTTGAGCGATCACTTCTTGGCGGAATTTGTATGGCGATTCACAGACACGCTCACGCAAACAACTTAAAACATAAACGGTTATGACCCTGCCCCCAACAGTTACATCATGTATCTATGTCCAAATGACCTTTATGAATGGGCAATAATGCAACCATTACCTGTTGGTGGGTTTCGATTGATAAATCCTAGATTCACTGACAGACAAAAACACGTATGCGAATACAACAAAAACAGCTAGCACGAATACATCTTTGAAGTTGATCTAGAATATGTGGATCTTTTAAATGATGTACACAACAAGTATCCGTTAGCACCAGAGAAGTTGTCTGTGCCTGGTTCGTGGTTGTCCCCGTACCAGTACGCAATCGTTGATGAATCAAGACGTAAAATTTACAGAATAAACCAAAATAGTAACAAGTCTTATGACGAAAACCATTATGTATTACACGTACGAAATCTGCAGTTGTACTTGCGATTGGGTATGCATGTAACTAAGATCCATCGAGTGCGTGAATTTCGCCGTATATACAGACGAATACGGATCTGTGCACAGAGGCCACAAATGGAACTAATCATCTAAAAGACAAGCAACAAAATCATGAAAATTCGCTTTATTATATAGGAAGAGAAGTACTTACGTTTGGATTCCTACAGTGTAAATCCTTGCAGGTGTTGAGTGCGGTGCCACCGTGAAACTATCATGTTGTACCGAAAGTGACACACTTTGTTTAACTGGAGCCTTGTTTACCTTTACCGTATGGCACTGGTAAGTTAGGCCAAACATTTTATGCAATGCAAATTAGTGTTTCCTCATCTATATATGCAATTTTTGTTTTCAACGAGAATATTCGCCATATAATAGCACTGTAAATCGGAAAATAATGTCTCAGCAGCAAACCCATTATTCATTGATGATGTCACAGCCACACTCATTTTGGGGACTCTATTCGAACTGAATTTCGGAAATCGTTCGATCATATCTTTCAAAACGTTGATCAATTTCTAATGAAATTTTGTGCCGAGTCGTTTAGCCCTTCACATACTATATTTATTCTTGGTACTTTAGAAATTTGTTTTCGTTTTTCTTGATTAAAGGATTAAATATTTTCCCGACATATCACTGACCGCTCTCTCTCTCTCTCTCTCTCTCTCTCTCTCTCTCTCTCTCTCTCTCTCTCTGTGACACCCTGTGGAGTAATTGTATTCTCATCCCAACAAGTTTATTGTAAAACCTAAACACATAAGCAGCAATAATTTCAACAACAACACCGAGAATCAGTTACATTTTCCTCATGGTTGTAATTGATCAGGAGAGGTTCGTTCCTGCATAGATTACTTTCAACTGTGAATCTTAACAAATATCGTTTGTAATTAGTGTGTAAATTGTTGCTGGGTTATAAACAACTTGGGTTAATAACATACTGAGGTCATTTTTGGAGGTCATTTATATTTGCAGGTCATGTGAAAAACTGATCCCTTGTAACTTTTTTTCAGCACCATCGGCTACGAATTGTGAACGTTATGTAAATGAGTTATCATTTATCGAAGCGGTAGATGATTCGCTGCAGATAATCTGTAAATTCGCTACTTCCCAACAAGTACCAATTTTGGTGGATTTTGTGCATCTTCGTTCACAAAAAGTGCAAGTAGTTTTGAATGAAAGAAAATATAAGATAAGATAACTTACAGTATAAATGTATTTTAAACATAAAATATGTACAAATTTAGAGACACGTGTACAGCTACAGACTGCGTCTGTGATTGTTAAAACAAAGCTGTATATATGACTTTTAAAGACTAATTTGTTCCATCTATAATCCGAGAATTTATATGAATAATAAAGCTCTAAAGAGACTTGAAGAGGACAATTCTCTCTCTTAGATATTCTTGTCTTCATTGAAAATATGCACTTTCTCATTTATTATTCAAAACAAAATACATCACAATTTACAAACATGGTATATATACTGTTCCATCTTAGAAGGCGTAACAGTAAACGAAGACTATTGTAATAACAACGAACTAATTTACTTTTCATTCATCCACCAAACTTTGTTCACAGAGGTGTTCAATACGCTGTGCAGCAATACTATTTGAATAATCTAATCTTGATATTCAAGGAACAATTTATCAATTTCATTTAAACGCATTGTTGGTTAGAGCACACGAAATATATCATGTAGCATCATATCTTCTTCATTTCATCAACTGGATTTGAAAATAGGATCCAAACAAATATAACTATTGACACGTGCAAGAGCATGGCTGTTAAGAAGTACGGGGTGGGTGGGGCAGATGACAATTTGAAAGATGTTGAATGAAAAACCCATGCAAACCGACTTTTGTGTCGAATATATATCATTTTCAAATGTGTAATGTTCACATATCTTTCATAATTTCCATAAACCTGCGATAGAATGACTTATCAATGACATATCGTCAGTAAAAATACTAAAATTGTTAAGAAATAACACTTTTAGTTTCAATTGTATCCCACGACAGTGTCAAATGTATCCCTACGACATTGACCCAACTTACGATTTAAGTCGTCTATGCCTATGTTTAAATAACAAAAGCGGAAGAACACATATCTGTCTCACTCCATTTGTTACATGAACAAAATTGGATAGTGCACTTCCCAATGTACATTGTACAACTTTTCTTGCCATACTAGTAAACTAGAGTATGACGCATATAGACGAGTTTTTAATTAACGGGCATACTAGTAAACTAGAGCATGACGAATATAGACGAGTTTTTAATTAACGGGCATACTAGTAAACTAGAGCATGACGAATATAGACGAGTTTTTAATTAACGGGCAAACTATCCAACGATATATCTTATGAAACGCATCAATAGAACCTATAAACAGCAACACACATGAAGCAATAACAGGGCAACCATGTTCTAAATAACAGGTGACAGTTTTCTTAAAGACGTAGAGGAATATTGTTTCTTAAAACCGAACTATGATCAGACAATTGTGACTTCACATCATTGTGGTACAATACATTCAAATAAAATATTTTCAAAATAATTGTCATGAGAACTATAGGTGTATAATTATTTTACCAATTTAGTTTTCAAGGTGGGATGATTGTAACTTTTGTGTATTGGCATAAAATTATGTACTAAAATACAATTAATTAAAACAATTTAAAGAAGACGAATTCGCATACTCACTAACATTTTTAATATAAAGTGATGTGGGATGACATTGTTAACCTGGTATCTCTATATTACCTCGACAAAATTAGCATTATCTTCAGAAACTGATTTACCTGAGGATAATGATCATTACTACTTAGCTCCCACTTTGTTGGGGGTGGGTTGTAGTGGAAATTGGGTTATCGTTATATAGAGGGTGATCGCCTTCGGTGTTATTGCCCGGATCGAGTAAATATTACAATAAAGTGTGGAACTTATAGGTGGGATAGATAGAGATCTGAGCAGATATATAAAACAGAATGACACGAGCCCCCGTACATGAAAATAACAATTTAATTAATTACATAAACAACCGTGATAATGCATTACATTAGGAAGATACACTTCGTTTTGAAATATATGATGCACCGAATTTCAAAAACACAAATATACTTATATAAATAGCAGATCTGTTTTAAATGATAGAATTAGTTCATCACAGAATCGAGTGAACAATCGAAGTCATTGCCTTGTACAACTTCATTACCTGATTATTTCCGGTTCATTCCAACTTCACTGTGACTGTTCTCCAACTGTTCTGGGACTGTTCGTCTTGGTCCTTTCCACTTTTATCTTTTTTCCAAACTCTGTATTGTATTGCCTCTTTCGGCCCTTGAACTTTGTGTTGGTAGGTGGATATGTAAGTATGTGTTGGTAGGTGGATATGTAAGTACATGATACGTAGATACTTCAATAGGTAGGTACGTGGATACGTCCCGTGGAGCTATTTCACCTTCCAAAAATAAACAAAGAAGCAACCTAAATCTTCTGTCAGATATCCTACTGGGAATAGATCATTACTCCCCTCTCGTTATGTCAGATATCGTTCTATCGGAATTCAAACAGATACCAAAGGCTGTCTGGTCAAGCTAAACGTGGCAGACCCTAAACAAACCTAACTTCATAAGATTAATGTACTTCCTAACGGCTATTTCAACCTGACTCACATTATCATCACCCAAACATACCAGTCCCGTTCTTGTCTCAATTACACAAATGAATGAATGAAATTCATTACATGGCTTAGCAACGTTATTTCTAGCGAATACACACATTCAAGTTTCTAGCATATATGAAATCTCACTTCATGGTTTAACAACGTTAATTTCAGTCAATACGCACTCAAGTCTTAATCAGACGTGAAATCATCTAAGGTCGGTGAATTCACACGGATTCTCGTAACTCATATCAACTAAAGTAAGGCATGAAATTCTTAGATACATATTTTCCTATAACAATCAAGACGACACATTCAAACAATTTGTCAAAGTTATATAAAGAATATCATTGTACGGATTCATATAGATGAACTCACACAGTTGTATTCATATCAAGAAAATTGATCTACGAATCTAAACAAATAAATTCATGCAAATATAAGCAAATAAATCAAACAAATCGTTATATTGATATCAACGAATTACATGAGACTGGCGCAAAATACCTTGTGCTTTCAAGCTTCGCTCGCTTCTACCGCCAAAATCGTGTCCGTCGACTTTCCAGACATCCGATCCCTTGGATAATCATTTACGAGTAAATTTCTTCTAAATTCAAACTCGGAGTCTTCTACATTTGTTTTCTCTTGCAGAAAAGCGTAGACTGACTAAAATTTTGTGATGTGACATAATAAAACCAAGAATTTCGTGTGGGAATCACGCCCCTCACCTAACGTAACCAATCCGGATTAAATATATCTCCCACCTTTTATAACTAGGCGCCAACATTGTGGTCTGCGTGACCTCTAGATTTCCAAATAACTGACCCTGGAAAATCTCAAATCTGACAATTCCGATACAAGATCAAAAGCTAACTCTATCCTTGCAGTCTGTCTGACTGTTAAATAAACGAACGTTTCATTAAGAATCACTTCTCTCATGACACAGACATTACAAATCCGTGCATTATGGTGATTTAGCACGCCACGGTCCCCATAAATCTAATTAATCGTTCACCTGCCCAAATTAATGTGCTCTTCTTAGATCGACAGAAATTTGCACCCTTACAATCATTATTGGTCTTGCAAGTATTTAGGCAATATACATTTACTTCAGGTAAATCTAGCTTATTTCATGGTTTATACAATGCAACTTATTCTCAGTATATCCAAGTAATTAGTAATTACTTTAGTTTATCGTGAATTTCGTCGCGGGTATCTTTAAAATACTTTATAAAATGAGAATTATCAGCCAGGTATTGCTGTATGGCTCTAGCACTAATTACGATTGTTTGACAACCATTTGCATTTAAATACTATTCTTTGTATGCTGTGATTTCATATGTTAATTGTATTAGTAGTAAATCTTAAATACCCCCAAACCACCAATCTGTACAAGATTTACAGCCCGTAGAATATTGTTTAAGATATTAGCAAAACCATAACAAACGCCTAAACAAAGTTAAAGAAAGCAATAAGTGATCAAGTGAATATGTTAGAAGAGTTGTATATATTCTTGGACGCGGTATATAGTACTTCCGCTGAACGTTTTTTGATGGTCCTTTGACTTTGAAATATGACATCATACAGTAAGAAGACTTGGGTCAAGTTGGATACGCACCATTTTCAGTGTTTGACTTTGAACTTTTTCCTTTCACTGTATTATACTTTTGTTTCTGCCCAGTAACTTTTGAAGGATTTTATGGATTCGAACCAAGTTTTGCATGAAATGGAATTCTTATATTCTTTCTCCTTAATTCAGGGACTTTAGTAATGCAAATCAAATTTTGCTTGAGGCTTTACAATTAGAAAACCAGTGTAAGCTTCTGTTTAGACCTACTTGTAACAAAGTGTACAGTGGTGTGGCCACTGTGTTCTCAATGTGGGCCACTCCACAGGTGTAGCAATTTTGTAGAAAGATCTGGCTTTCTGGCTGGTGAATATAGTCAACATATGTTGCCTACTTTGAATTCAATAGCTTTGGCATTTTGGTCTTTTGAAAATTTATGTGTTTGTTGAGCTAATTCGAAATTTTGTTTGACTGTTTCTTGGAATTCAGTTCTGTCTTGTAATCGTCTGAATATGCTTGTGTCGGTTCTGACAATACTACGTCGATGGGACCATACATCAGGAAGAAAGGTGTTGGCTCCTGAAAGCTATTGTTATAGGCAACCAAGACATAAGGAATGACTAGCCCAAGTCTCTCTGGTCTGACACAGCATATTGATCAGCATGGCATTAAATAGCGCAACAATGCCATCTATTTCAGGGTGATAAGGTATGGTAAACATGTTTATTATTTACTAATGAACATGTCATTCAATGGTCGACCAGCAAATTGTTTCCCACTTTCTGAAAGAAGACACAGGCTGTCCCCATGGCAACATACAATATGCTCAACGAAAAGTTTGCGGATGTGTTTGCCCCTGCATTCTTCATGGCAAATGCTTCTGTATCCTTCCTCAGATAGACTGTAAAAACAACGATATATCAGTTGCCCTTATCCCTCCGTGTGAAAAGGCCTAAACTATCCACGACAACACGGTGGAAAAGTCCATCTACGGGTATTGAGAGCCTGCCCTAGATGTTTTCTTTCGGGCACGGTCTACACAGGGTTTGACCGAAAAGCTTATATCTTTTGTTATGTATATTTAACTTTATTGTATATCTGACTTTTGTCCATAATTGAGGGTAGATTTTTGTGTACCTGACTGTAGTCATGTTTCTACGTTATAAATAAGTTGTTTTCTGATATTTGAATTCGACGGCAAACTTTGGTGACAAGCTTAGAGGGTTCTGGAAGGGAATTTGTTTGCAAGTTGATGGAAGTTTCTATTAAAAATTACGAACATCTGGGGAATTCAAGGCACGCAGATATGTCGCAGATCAAGTGACATTTGTATATAAAAGGTTTGGTAAACAACATTATTCATTCCTGTTTGATAATCAATCTCTGGAATCATCCATATTTGTGTTCAGATATAATTTGAGAGGAATTATTGTTTCAAATTATTTGGATTACTGATGTGCTCATTGACTTTGGATAAATACACTAATTTGGGATCATTGTGAATTCATTCAATTACATTTTGGACGGTATCATTGGTATTTCAGCACAGTCAAGACTTGGCATATCAGTACATTCAAGACTATTGTATGTCAGGACAATCAAGACTATTGGAATTCATTCGGAACATTCTCTATTCTTGGACATCATGATAGGTCATTTGGGATTATTTGGGATTTAATTCACAATACTGTGTCCTTATAATTTTTACTATGTATTTTCTGAAATAAATCGCTTTTTGATTGTTAATAAATTGTTGGTTTCATTTTTTCTGTTACATTTTTAAGATTTAGAGTGGTATCACTTTAAAAATACTAACCTATTGAAACCTCTCTAGCACCTTTTGGTATATGTTATTGAATCCAAGATGTCCAGCACCTCCGTCATCATGACACCAGAACATTACTTCATCAATTAATGAGCACTGTATAATCGTTTTCTTAGATGTTCCCGCCTTCTGTTTGACCCTGGTAGACATGTGGTATAACACGCAAATGAAAACACACGTTCGTAGGTATGCAGAGGTTGTTAAGCCAGAGAGAATTTGTCTGGGCTAGTGGTTAAATATTATAAAATTTGTTTTGATATAACTGGGATGTAGATTTTCTCCCGCTTTCTTGCTAACATAGATCAGTGTAACTTGCTTCAGACTAATAAATAAATAAGCCGAGACGTACGTCCTTATCAGAAAGGTGAATTGTTCTGTCTAATTTATTACTGCGCAAGGAATGTCGTTAATTGGTTTTATTTGTGAGTAAGAAAGATTTGTACATGTATACATTTGAGCAAAATGTGTACATTTACTAATTTCTCTTGCTTGAATATGTAGATCTGTCATGTACAAAATGTGTACATGTATAAAATCATGTTACATTGATGTTATATTCTGTCGACCGCTATCAACAATCGTATAAAAGTTCTATCACAAATCCAAAGCAACAGAGTGTATCGAATGAAGTCCAAGTTTTGAATGTGCTAATGTACCAATAGTCTTGAATGTGCTAATGTACCAATAGTCTTGAATGTGCTAATGTACCAATAGTCTTGAATGTGCTGAAGACTTGATTTATCACACTGGCATTTCCCAGAATGTTCTTGAATGAATTCACAATAATCCCAGGATTGTGTTCAGTCCAAAAAGTAATATAACCACTTAGTATTTCCAATACATAATTTTAATAAAAGGTTCCTCTCAGATTAAATCAAATTACAGTATTAAAACTTATGCAGACTGAAATATATATATAATAATATATATATATATATATATATATATATATACTATATATATATGCCTTTCACCTTAACATATATACTATATATACTCACTATATATATATACGCCGCTATATATAACTATATATAATATGAATAAAGCTTCGTGTTTGTTTCCTTGATCTCAACGTTTCTGAGGATGAGTTCTCAGTAAAGCAAGTTCACTTGCCAAAAGCTCTGCTCTTTCAGTTAAGGTTTGAATCTTGTCGTCACTCCGAGTATCATGATTCAAAGTTTGTACCGACTCTGGTCCATGAAAATTTTCATTACATTGAAAACCCGACTCAGTTTGGTTGGAGTTGGTGTTGAAGGCAGAGCAACACAGATAGTTCACTTGGTGCTAAGGCAATTGGGGTAAAGTACCACGCCCAAAGACACACCAGTGTAGCCGACCTAGACTGATCCAATGGCAAGATTCGAACCTGTACTATAAATGTACGGTATTGTATTGTATATTAGTGTATTTGTACTGTGCTATCGTATTGTGTTGTATTGTATTGCATTGGTATGGTGTGGTATTGCATGGTACTATATTGTATTGTATTTGTATTGTACCAATGTATTGTATCCTACTGTATTGTATAGTATGGTATTGTACAGTATTGTAATGAAGAAAAGAGTTTTAAAAAAGAAATTCTGAATCCCTGTTGAAAGGATATTGGATCCCTTATGACAGCAACTCTTTTTAGCATTGGCCTCAGACCTTGAATGAATTGTTCCATTAACAAGATATTTTTATTTTGACCCAGATGCGTTCGACGGGCTAGACGCTGAATTGTATATCCGTAATCTTCCACACTTGTACCATTCAAATTTTGCCTTTGAAATAATTCAGAAAAATACATTCTCTATAAATTCTCCGGGCAAAACCTTTCCTTTAATTTTCTTTTAACTGTATCATAAAATAATTATTCTGCATCGTCAAGGTCTTCAAAATGGTAACCGGCTTCTTAATAGTGCAAGAAGCATCTCCAATTTTCCTGCGCTAAACCGCCTACTTGTTGTCGATATCCTCGCAAATGTTTTATACCTGCTTTCAAGGTCATCGTTCATTTCGCCAAAAACGTTTGGAAGTGTTATGTTTGACTGCTTCAGTTCCATTTTGTCAAAGCACAAGTCAAAATTGTCTTTTCTGTTCATCTTACTTTTTGATCATTTTAAGTTGATCCTACTTTTGACACCATTAATGTCAATGAGGCCTTATTATTCACGTATGTTATTTTTGGTGGCCTCATTAACTCAACGAGGATATTCATCTTATTCCATTATTTTGCTCTATCACATCTATCCATCTATTGATGAACGAATACACTTTTATCATCTGCATCCAAACTAATTCTAACTCCGGCTCTGCTCCTGCCTTCTCATCTCAGTGCATACACCCACTAGGTTCATAATTAGCTTCTGTCTGGGTCACCGTGATCCAGTCATTATATCATCATATCTTTCCTTTTATTATCAAACAATCCTCAGAAACGGTAGGAAAGCAAATCGCTTTCACATACATACATACATACATACGTGCGTGCGTGCGTACATACATACATACATACATACATACACACACACATATATATATAT
>JAECUM010061173.1:0-13540 GCA_016617855.1 Megalonaias nervosa
TCAAACCTGGTTATCTTGATTACGTTGGGGGTGTCAAAAAATCATTGACTTAAACCTGGTCCTGAGATATCTGGGTTTAGTTGACAGATCTACTGCAGAACAATCATTATGCATCTGTAGTACCAAAAAAAATGAGAAGTTTTATTTTTAAAGGTTATATCCAGGTTAGAGTACTCTTATTTCTCTATCAGGTCACATGAAAACAAGAGACCCAAGTGGGGCTGATCTCAGTCACCTGGGTGGCTGGCATATGTTACAATGTGCACAAATTTATTTAAATTGTATTTGGGAAAGAAAAGCGTAGAGCACATAGTTGCTACATTTTTTTTTTGTGTCATTCTTGGTGGGATGCTTCAGATAATCCTACAGAATTAGAAAAATGTTCAAGTCCTCGAATATTTTCACATAATCCGATAAGTACTGTTTAAATTAAAGATTACCACTCTACTAGATCTGATGAATAAATTATAAATAAATCACTATTTCTTCTCAACGACTCTTACAAAGCTGAATATAACTAAAAGAATGCCTACTTGGTGCATGTATTCTCATTAAAATACCTCCATATATGCACCAAATCAACATATTCTGATTGACTAAACTGTATAATTTCAAAATAACTGACCTTCTCCAACTACTGAACCAATTGACAACCAGAGTATGCATGATTTTTCTATAGCGCAAGTGCACTCCTACTTTCACATAATGTTTACATAACCTCAACTCAACTAAATGCACTAAATGACCAACATTGTTGTTGATTTGACCTTGGCAATCAACCTTGGCTTATGAATGACATTATAAACATACTGTACATGTATTTACTATAGTGCTAACAAGTCACTAATTAAAGAATTATAATATAAATATCATAAACCCATGGACTAAATTAAAACAATATCATAATTTATAAGATGATGCATAGATCTGTAACAATATACACCTGCTTATAATATGGAGGCGGGAGTGGGTCCAATATTTTTTTTCTTACAGAAAGTGCCCTAAAATAGGCCCATTTCTTGAACAGGAACAAAACTTCAATCAATACTGGTAGAAATGAAACCTTGATATATCCCTTGTTTTATAGTAAATAAAACCAAGTTGTTAGTGTCCAGAAATATGAATTAACATTTATCACAACTTTTAACAAGTTATATACATGTACTTTGTTAAAGCTTTCTTTATTTTAAAAAATCTCAGTACATAAAAGATAATAATATATGATGAAATTTCAATCAATTAAAATGTTAGTAATTCCCACTGGTGGCAATACTTTAAAAAATAAACATAAGTTAAATAAGTTTTGTCAATTTAAATTAATGTTTTAGTTTTATCTTTTAATTTGATTTCAATGTAATCATCACAAATGTGATATGCCCTCTTGTATTCAAATGTGAAAAGTGACAATCAACCATTTGAGAACCTAATTACTCATTACTCATTCTTGTGATAACACCTGAAGCAGAATCATTTGTATTGTCGTGTCCAGCTTTTTATTTAGATTTATTCAAATTATTATTCACTGGAATTACAAAGTACTCAATAATATTCTTAGGCAAAAACATTAATTTGGAATCATAGTGAATTCAAACAAGGACATCTTGGATTATATTGTTGTGATTCATCAAAGACTGTTGGGATATCTCCACATTCCAGGCCACTGCAGGCACATCAACACATTTAGTGTTGGAACGTATTTTGAACATCACTGGACCTTAATTAGAACTCTATTCATTAGGAATGGTGATAGAACGTTTTGGACTATTTGGGATTTAATTCACAATACTGTAAGTTCTTTTTGTATTTTCACTTTGAAGTCTAGGGAAATAAATTATTTATTGAATTTTACAAAACTTGTTGGTTTTCAATCTTTTCTATTAATTAGTTTAAGACCATAGAGTCATACACCATGCAAATCCTACCTGTGTTGGAGCAAGCAGACAATGTTGTGTGTTAAGCAAACTCATTTCAACTGACTAATCAAACATTGAGAAGTACATGTAAGATAATTAAAGTATCTAAATTAATCAGTAGTTTATCATACTCATTTGTAAATCTGATCATCAAAAGCAAAGGAATTAAAGGCAAATTAGGTGCATGAAAAGCTTAGTTTCACTAATAGGATTCATTTGGAAAAGAGAGCTCTAAAGTTAATACTGAAATTAAAATGTTATTCCTGAACTGATACTTGCTATAACTTGCTATAAAATAGCTGCATATTTTACTAATATAACCAATAAAATTAAAAAGAGTTCTATATTGTTTCTCTCAACAACTGTCAGTCATTTTTAAATAAACTTTTATTCTGAATATACAGTAACACTTGAATGTACTCACATTCAGATGCAAAATGCAATGATGTAATGCACAATATTTTCACTGGTACATATGTGATTTGTGTTGAAACCTCTTTCAGTAATGCTTTAAATGATCTTTCAGAGACTGGATATAATGAAACTAAAGACAGAAGTGCTCTTTAGTAACAATTATTCCCAATATGATCATTAAACACATCTTCAACCACTTAACACTGCCCCCCCCCCATCACATTGTCAATATCCACATACCTTTCTTAATTTTTCAGAGGTCCCTCAATAACTTGCACCCTTACTATTTTTGAGTCTGTTTTCCTGGACCCTGTTGTGTGCGTCTGTTATAAAGGGAGAGGTGTATTTATATAGATCCTGACATGTGATTTGATTTGGATTTTTTTAATGTAGCTTTAACACTTTTTCAGTCATATCGCCAAGATGTCTGCAGTGTGGCAGTTTATAGTGATGTCTAGCACTGGGACATCATGCCACAGACATGTAGCATGATGTCCCACCCAGTCACATTATCCTGACACCAGGCCGACAAGTTCTAACACTAACCTCTTAATGCTGAGCGCCAAGCAAGGCTGCTGTTAGTACCATTTTTGTAAGTCTTTGGTATGACTCAGCCGGGGATCTAACCCATGACCTCCCGCATCCGAGGCGGACGCTCTAACCACTAGACCACCAGAGCGGTTGGATCCTGACATAAAAAGTCACTTACACAACCAGCACTGCCCCCAGAATCTCTCCCTGCCTTGGAGACAGGCACTTATTCACAGCATAGAATCTACTGATAACCCCACCATTAAAGTATATACACTTTCTTAGCATTACAAGGGGAGTTAATCTGTGTGGTCAGCATGGTTTCCTGGGTCTGTCTCTATACCCTCACCCCATCCTAGACCCCACCCTTGAATTTATAACTTGGAAAAAATATGTTCTCCACCAAAGTATATCAAAAACAGATCAGAAGGCCTCCAGACTGTTTAAATGCTCAGTCAATCCAGTGCAAAATCACCTCATTTATATGCTTGGATCTCACTCATTAATGAACTTGTCCAAAGTCTTGTTGATTTAAACATGCATTGCAAGCATCTATGGGTGACTATTCCACCCTGAAAAACCCTTTTTTGGGTCCCAAGTATGTTTTACTGGAATAACCGTTACTGGCTGGTTACATCATTAGTACCAATTTGAAAGGAACTTTACATCAGGATGCTCATAACTAAATTTAGTTAGATCCTGAATAGAAGTCTTTTTTTTGTCACCAATTTGGTCTATGCTGTTTATGCACATTTTTCTTTCTATTAATTTGAAAATAACACATGTTGATGGACAAAGGTCAATGTATGATGGATTCAGGAACATACCATAAATTCACTGTGCCTTACAGACAGGTGAGCTAAAAACATAACATAGTGATAGGTGCAAGAAAATGACACTGACGTATTTTTTAAATGCATGAGATTCAATTTCTGATGATAATAGCCTCATACAGAGTCATACCCATAAAAGCAATTATGTCAGAGAAATGGAGCTAAATGCACAACTAAATGTGAGTGCAGTAATTGGTCATTGTGACCTACATGCTCTATTTCATTAGCAGTGAGCAAAACTCATGGATCAAAATGAGTGCATTTATCAATTTCATTACTTTGCATGCTATTTATGTCCCAAAATGGCAACAGAAAACTGAAACCTATGTCTTTTCTAAGTCTGTAGGCATAATCTTCAACAGAAAGTCAAATTTAAGTCACCAGTGAAAAAGAATCCTGCTTCTGCCATTTGCTGAGGTGTTTGATCTAGATATGGAGGCCAGCCATGACTAAATGTTGCAATCCGACTGGGCTGTGAAACACGTTCTGGAAACTTGGGCCTGTTGTCTGCTTCAGACTGTGCTGATTCCTCCACTGGGTGGGACTGTGTTCTGTGACTTGTCTCCCCTGATTCTAAATTTTGCTGTGGCTGCAATATGAACAATGGCCTAGTAAGTTGGGGTGATCACTGGATATACAGTGCAATTACCATAATGGTCACCCATCTTAAACAAAAGACCTCTCTTATCCATCGAGGTTCTCATTTTCTTTTCTCTTCAAGTGCAGAAATTTGAAACTCCATCATGCCAGGATGATTTCTATTAAATTGGGTCATAAACTGTTGTGCAGTTTTTGAGTCAATGTCATTTAAATGTTTTTCTCTTTTCAGCAACAGCAGCAACATTTAAAACTTTTTTAACTTTATGCCATTGTGCTTGTGTTAAATAGGGTCAAATTCTGTTCAATTCTTCTAGAAAGAAGTCATTAAAAAGTTTTTCTAAAAGTAGCCATATTTTATAGTTAACTGTCAACATTTTTATGTCATTTTTATGTCTGGATGCTTTCTGTCTGATTTGGCTAAATTCTGCTGGGCAGTATTTGGAGGTCATTTAAAGGATTTTTTTATTTTTTGTAAAGTCAGCCATATTTGATGGCAGATCTGCACCATTTGTAAAAGCTTTAAAGTTCTTTATAAAACACTGCTTTCTATTAAATATAGCAAAATTCTGTTCCACAGTGTTCGTGAAGTTTAAAGGTTCTTCCTTTTTTAACAACTACATTGTATGGCCATATTTGGTGACACAATTTGCATATACCTGCAAGCCCATTTCCATGTATGCCAGTATGTTTACTATAAAACTGGGTCTAATTCTGTAGATTTTTTTAAAAGCATTAGTCATTTTAAGCATTTTTTCTTAATAACAGCCGTATCTGCTGTCAGACCAACCTCTTTTGTAAAATATTAAAAGCACTTTGCGCTAGAATTCTTCCTATAAAATTTGGTCAAATTCTGCTGAATGACTTTTAAGACAGTTATTTACATGTTTTTTTCCCGTTAATAATGTCAGCCATATCTGATGGAAAATAAGCCTTAACCCTTTGTACCAGGATGATTGCTGTCAAATTTGGTCACATTCTGTCAATTAACTTTTGAGAAGTTGTTTCAAGGTTAAACTATTTTTATTAACAGTAATGATATTGGATGGTGAATCTTGATCATTTGTACAAATTTCAAAGCACATTGTGACAGAATGCTTTCATTCAAATTTTGTCAATTCTGAGGAGTGTTTTTTTTAAAGAAGTCAGTTGAAGGTTTTATATTTAGTGATTGTGGTCGTATTTGAAGAGGGGCCCTGAGGGGCCAAGTGATCTAAAGCTCTCACCGTTCTGGATCACTGCCATCTCACCTCTGCGTGGGTTCAAGTCTTAGGCTTGGCTAACATGGGTACGTGAGAAAACTTGCCAGTAGCATCTCGTGGGTCAGTGGTTCTTCCCAGGGTTGTCTAGTTCTCCACCAGTTATACTGGCCGCCATGTATAGCCTATCTTGTGCTGAAAAATGGCATTAAACCCTACGACAACAACAATATATTTGAAGACAAATTTGCATCATTTGTTCAAATTGAAAAGCTTTTCATGCCAAAATGCTCTCTGCCAAATTTTATTAATAGGTCTAGTGTTCTTTTATTAGAAGTTTAAAATAGCAAATGTTGACCAGCTGTCAGATGAGATGCATGACACACAATGTCAGCTGGACACAGAATCATACCATAAGCTCATTTTATGGGGAAATTTCCATGTGGTTTTATTTTCATGACAACTGTAATCATAAATCGGGAAAATTGTAACTTCCAGAAATTTAGGAAGTACAAACATTTTTGTGAAAAAGTAAATCCAGATAAATTATTAAAAAAATAAATCTGCAAAAGTTTTAACACTGAAGAAATTTAACTAAATTCAGACTGATTTTTTTGGGAGAGCCTAAGCTTACCAATATCTTGTCATCCTCATCTGTAGTTTTGGAAGCTCTTGGCACCTCTGTAGATACAGATCTGTTTCCATCAGCCTGTCCCTGACCTGTACCTGACCCAGGCAATGAAGCAAATGGAAGAGAAGGAGGTGGTATTGAGTCCCTATCTGCCCTACTAACATCTCCACTTCCATCAGGACTCATGGGGATGTTTCTATGCCCTTCTTGTCTCCCATTTAAAAAGGGGCAATTGGGAGACAATCTCTGATGGACTTCATGCGGGTTATCCAAAAAATTCCATTTTCCATGTGACACTCCACAGGAAAAGCATCTGGTCTGTGTCCCCTGTCCTGTATAAAAGAATCCTTCTCTGGCAAGACGGATTGGGCTACCATGAGCTGTAACAGGGTAATTCTGGAAAGTCTGCAATCGCATCCATTCCACTGACATGCGTTCTTCAGCACTAGGAGGAGATTCTCTGATTTCACAGTTAAAAAACTCATTCAGATTGGTAAATGGATAGTTCAGTATGGACTGTAATCTCTGCAGAGCTTGTAATGTTACAGGTCGTAATTGAAACAACCATTTTAATGATCCACCAACTGATAAAGCTGTTGTTAGGTTAAAATATAACTGCATCACTTGATGCCAATAGTAAACTCTGTTCTGCACATTAATTTGCCTTTGTATTCTTTCACAAATGTCCTGTGGCCTTAGTAAATGAGGTTTTTCATGGACACCAAGTTCTGTGGTGGCCATATTAAATCTTCCAGTCTTGTGAGCTTTTGCAAATGTACTATCATCAGAAGTCACTTTAAACTTAAGCAATAGATTTGAATTAGTGGTTTTAAAGAAAGCAAGGTCATGTGATTTGTCTGATACATCAGACTGTTGAAATGAAATCACTGACTGCATTTCAGGCTGTCTTTGGCCATTGGACAATAAATGTCTGAAGGTGCTGGATTCCATTTCTTTGTCACATGGTGACAATATATCTGGCGTTACATCTACAGCCTCTTTTGAACTTTCAAACAAGGAAGTCTCAGTCAGGCATTTTTTAAAACTGTCAGACTGGAATAATTCCACATCTGTCGAAAAACATGATTCTCTCTTGTCTTTAGCGTGGGCTAATTCTGACTTTTCGATACATTCAGCAGGAGGTGAAATTAATTTGGCTCTATTTGGACCCATTTCTAGTGTGTCAGAATGGGAAAACTCTCGCTGTGATGAAAACTGAGACTCACTAAAACCATCACTAGAGATTGCATTAAACTCTTCTGGACAGTAATATAGAGACTGCATGTACTTTGATAGTATAATATGGCTAGACATGCTTTGATTTTGCAGTAAGACTTCTGGTAGTTTAGATTGTGCTGAATAAAAAGTATTTTCAGGACTGTTGGACTTGCATGACTTGAACAGTGGCTGTATTGACCTTATAGACTCTCCCACCCTATCCAATAATAATGATCCAAACCTTAAGAAATTCACAAACTCGCTCGAAATTTCTGATTGCTCTGAATGGGACTTTGCTGAACAATCTAAATGTATCTGTATAGATTCAAAATGTCCAGACATTACCAATCTTTCTGAACTGTCGCACTCTGCTGAGTTGGTGTTATTTGTATTTGTGCATAACAAGTCCTTTTGTCTGTTGATACAACTGGGCATCTTCAAAAATGAAAACCTGCCTGACTCCTCGCTTTGTAAGGAATTAGTACAAGCACTACTTGTATATTGGCAGTCAAGGCTTGCATTGTCTATACTTAGGTCACTCTCATGACAGATGTTTAGAACAAAGGCAACATTATCTGTACATTCTTGTGAGAATTTTATTGACTGATTGGTTATTATTCCCCCAGATTCACTTGGATTGCAGTTAGAATAAATATTACGCAAATAATTACTATCATTCCCTTCATATCTACTGTTTTTAGCAGATGTTGGGTCATTTCTTGAATATATACCAAAACAACCATCAGGCCATGTAAGAATATCCTGCAATGCTGTATCCAGATAGTTTTCAGCATCTTGTTGCTTCTTTTCAGATTGTGCATCCTGCACAGAAATGAATGGTTGGACTTTACTTGGTTTGTACTGTTTTAATTTTCTTTCTTGCTCTTTTTCTGCTGTGAAATTTTGCTCTTCCACTCCACATTTGTAACCTGCAGCATTCCTCATACTTGCCTTACATTTTCCTGTATTCACCAAATCTGTATTTCTGGGCCATCTGCTAGGTAGGTATTCTGTACTTACTTTGACTTTCTTGACACCAGTACTATCACTGTCCCTCAGCTTTGAAGATTTCATGATTGATGAAGGTTTTAACGACTCTTTGTACTCAGTATTTGACCAGTAAAAATGTATTTCTTTATTACCACATAAACAACCAGCATGCTCACCTCGCACATATCTTCCTATGTCCTGAGAAGATGAGCGATATGTGGATTCCATGCTAAACTTTTGATTCTTGGAACCAACTGGCTCCAGTGTTGATTAATTGCTGAATTGTTTTCAATTAATTTTTCCCTGCATCAATATACCTCAAACTTTCTTCAATAAATGCAAGAACATCTGAAGAAAACAAAAGGATGAAAGTTAGGTACTAAAAAAGGGAATTAAAGAGTTATACATAGCAACACAACATGAACAGTGACACATGCTCAATTATTATTTTTAAGCGCTAAATATAATATACATGTATCAATGTCAATATGGATGGAACCTTCCAAATGGACTGGACCTCTACTGGGCAAAAAGAAACAAAGAATCCAAAAGAGACCTTTATGTCAACAAGATATTCTTCAGAAACTCCAACATACTAAATTAAAAAAAAAAAATGTTTTCCGATACCCCTGTATGTTTGAATTGATATGTTCACAAAGAATAAGCATCACAAAAATCTTTGGCATTACCAATGACCTTGAACATAATGTTATGGGTACAAGACTACTGAACCAATCTGTGAAGATATGCCCCCATGATACATACACATGAAAGCTTGGTTGTTATGACCTAGCCAGAATTTTGCAACAACTGCTTTGCATGGCTTACTTGATACTGATTAGACTGTGTACAAATTAAGTTAACTGTGAATAATTACTTTAATATTAGGCATGATTTAGAGCCAGCAATAGCATTTTTCAGTGGGCCACTGGAATTTGCAAAATGTTCACTTCAAGTGATGGATAGATTTAGTAATCCACAATTTTCCAGAAATTAAACTGACCTCTCAACAAATATCTTTCTTATATTGGTGCAAACTTCTGTGTTTCGAATATGTGCAAATATATATATATATATATATATATATATATATATATATATATATATATATATATATATATATATATATATATATAAGGGACACCTCCAGGAATTGTTGTAGGAATTGGCTTTCATAAATCCAAGAGATGTTCAGTACTAGAAATGGCCACATTATTTCCAGCATTTATCATATAATGGCCTTTGATTATCATGGGCCATGCTACCAGGCAAAGTGGGCGACCAAGTCACCAACAAAATGTCAACTTCGCCTTCTTCAATAGGAAAATGAAAACGATTTCACCCTGTGATTTATTAGGTGTTCACTGAGTGACAATAGTTTACAGCTTTTGAGATGCTCCCTTGACCTAGCCAAGTAATTACAATGTTGTATCTCCTAGTAAGATGTATTGCAGGTGCTGATATCAATCATGATGAGAAAACAAAATCTTACACATTCAAAGGCACATTTTTTAATAATGGACTCACCATTAAGAAAGTGCTCATTAATTGAATGTAGAAATTTCATCAACTGAAAATACACTGACACATTTCCCGAATATGGTCATGTCACTTAAGGTTAATGTGCCTTCTCTGTTATTGCATCGCGTACTTTGGACATGTGATTTCATATGAGCACAGCAGAAACTGTATATTGTAATTTAATACTAACTGACAGGAGTACATAAAGTTCATTACTGTAATTACAAACAGGTATAAAGAGTTAATCAAGTGACATTAGAACATGCAAAAAACTGTTAGGTATTTGAAAACTTCACCAAACAAATGGATAGTCCAAGATATTAGATTAAGTTGAAATTAGCATCCTAAACATGATGTTACTGTTCATTATTAATATGGCTTTCTGCTCAGAGTAGAATTAAAACCATGTACCATTCAAAAATGGGTGAAAAGAACTTACATAAACTAAGGAATCAAGCATTTAATTTAATGGGGGGGGGGGAGCTTGGGATGTTTTTTAAAAACAAATTCCATCTCTCAGATGGCTGGAAAAAAATAATCTTGCTCCGATTTGAAGCAAAAACAATACAGTACTATTATATCCAATTTTATTACTAACAAAAAAAACTGAAGGAAAATAATAGACCCCACCCCCAATAAATACAAATGGTTGATCCCCAATGAAAATGTTTGAGTGTAGGATGAGTATGAACAAGCTTGACTATACTAAAGCTTTGGGAAGGTGGAATTAAGAGAAGTGGGAAGGATACATAAAATATAATGGTATGCTGTAATAGTTGGCATGTGTTGATGGACAACTCTGGTGGCAAAGTGGTTAAAGCGTCCGCCTTGGATGCAGGAGGTTGTGGGATCAAACCCCAGTTGAGTCATACCAAAGACTTATAAAAATGGTACTCACAGCTGCCTCGCTAGGCACCAGCATTAAGATGTTAGTGTTAGGACTGGTCAGCCTGATATCAGGATAATGTGACTGGGTGAGACATCATGCTACATGTCTGCGGCATGATGCCCAAGTGCTAGACATCACTATAAACTGCCACAATGCAGTCATCGTAGCAATATGACTGAAAAATTTTTAAAGCTACATTAAAAATCCAAATCACACACACACACACACACACACACACACACACACACACACACACACACACACACACACACACACACACACACACACACACATGCATGTGTTGATGTACATTTAAAATCTATGTTGGTTCTAAACATAAAAAATACACATTTTAAAGTATGAATACAGTGCATATGAATATGATACATTCCGATCAACAATATTGCCTTACATAATGCAAATATGCATCATGAGAAATAGAGGACACAGTTAAAATAGGGTTACCATAGTTGAATAGGGTTACAATATTTGAATTTTTAAAGAAAGAGGACAATCAGTGAGTGGGTGTATCTACATCAGTATCTACCAACACACACACACACACACACACACACACACACACACACACACACACACACACACACATATATATATATTATCCTCCAGACTGAAGGTTAGTTTGGTATTATTTTTATTTACAACAATCTTGATAGCATATGAAATTCCTTTCAAGAATAGCAGCAATAACAAGATTTTCAGGAAAGCTGCCATGTCAGCCTGACTGGATGTCAAACACTGCCATCATTTCCACCTTGAGCAACTAGACAGCTTTAGGGGTCTTTCACTGAAAACCCCATGCCGTTATGACCATCTATTCAAATGGAATAGTGATAACAAGATTTTCAAGGTGGCCAATGTGGTGGCTATACTGGATGTGTTAGCAGCACCATTTTCATTTAGGACCAACTAGACATTGGGATAAAAGTGTTTGTACAGTTTCATGACAATCCTCAATGCCATGTAGGAGGAGTAGCCATAAGAAACTTGTGAAAACAGACAAATCGATATTGGACAACAGGTCATACTAACGGCTTCTCTGGTCTGTTACCAGTAGAGTTAAAAACCAAACTTTGTATTTCAAGCATTTTATCCCTTTGGTTTCATCTTTTGCCAGGTGTGCCTTTTTTGGGATACCTGAACTTACTCTGTGCTGTATAGCCAGGATTGTGCTGATGCATAATTAAACCCAATACACACACATTATCAGACTGTGTAAGTTATGATCCTCTTTATGTTCATATCATAAAAGAAACATGCATGTATTCTATTCGCTCAGGTGTATTACTTTCTTGAGGTAACATTTCTTTTCTATAGATCAATATCTGACAAATAATATCTTATGAACTAAGCATCTGAGATGTGTCCAGGAATAAGAATATAAAGTCCAAGCATATGAAAGAAGTCTGTGAATAAAAAAAAAAACCAAACAACAAAAAAGATACTCAGTTGGATCTGATATCAATCACCTAGCAGTTGACATATGTCGGCTTCTAAATCCAAAATGAACAAATACTGAAACTGTGAAATGGAAAGAAAAGCTTGGAACTTATAGTTGTTATTTTGTTTATTAAAGATGGTATCATTTATCTTTCTTTGATCATATATATAGGATCACCGTCTCTGCACAAGAAAAGACAGGTCATTTATATAACCAGCACTGTCCAAATCTCTCAATGTCCCTGATGATTATGCCCCAATTCATAACTTGGACACTGTTCATAGCCCCATCTTCCCAGCAATCTGTGCAACCAGCATAGATTCCAGGGTCTATCTTTACCTCCGTAGTGTTCCACACCTAGAGATACTTGGAAACCATAGAGATCACCAACCTAGCAACCTGCAATGACTCATAAATCAACTTATATGTGATGTTGATGATATATGTTTATATAAGTCTTATTAAAATCTGTTTAGAAAATGTAATGTTTTTGTGTGGAAACTAATTTTAATGATTAATACTTACCAGCTGCTATTGCAATGCTGGTACTTTTCCACGAGGAGAATACCCTGATCTTATGATGAGAATTCTGTTTTCCCATTAGGGTGAATCAGAAGATTTCAGAATACTTGATCACCCTTGCAGGATACCTCATACATGTATATATTGTCCATGCATACTACTGCAAGGCTTGAAAAATAAATCATGATTTTTTTTTTTTTAAATTTCAAATATCAGATTTTTCATTTTATTGAAAATTATCAGGCCATAGTATACGATTATATAGTGAATACAAGAATAGATTATGGTTTTCAATTTATTTGCAGAATATATACATAGTTTATAATGTTATATTTTAAAGTGATTTTAGAAGCAAGATTAAACCAATCATTACAATTAAATTTAAATGTACATGTGCTTTAAATCACTTCATCTAAATACCCAGTACATTTTCAATGCATATAGTGCTGTTTTATATGCATAACAATTCCCAGCAATTCTTTATTACAAGTCTTTTTATGCTGCATGCGACTCACCTTTACCAGGAGTGACAATCCTGTCAAAGTAGAGCCAGACACAATCTTGTTTTCTTCCAGGCATTTCAGGATCTTATCTACCCTGTCCTGATAGAGAAGGACTAATCTTTGGAGCTTTAAAATGGGGTTGTTGCTTTGACTGGGGCTGCAGAGCTTTAAAGAACTTAGCTCATGGACCCTGAGAATGTTCAAAGTGATTTTGCTTCTTGCCCAGATGTAAAGAACCAGGAGTGTTGTTGTTGTTGTTGTTGTAGGGTTTAACGCCATTTTTCAGCACTAGATAGGCTATACATGGCGGCCAGTATTAA
>JAECUM010061174.1:0-16430 GCA_016617855.1 Megalonaias nervosa
TAATGACGAAGGTATCTTGGTACTGATAATAATTATCGCAAAATAATTTCTCAATGAATATCATTTAATTACACAGCAATCTTTGGTTAATAGAGAACCTTACCGACATTGTTAAATATTTGACTTGGGGAGACATGACTTTTGTTTGAAGACCCTTTAAATATGACTAAAAAATATTTCATTCAGTGTCCCATGTACTAGCCATGATATTGGTGAACATAAAACGTTCTGAGTATGTGAAGATATTATATCAAGTCTTCCATATTAAAGTTTTTTTAAAAATTGTTCTCATGTGAACTCTTAATAGTTGTGTAGACTGCCGTTTCATCTTAATTTGTCTTGCATGGCCAAATTATTGATCAGAATATATCTCTATCTTTCCCAAGTCTATCCACTATACCAATACCATTAATAATTTGTAATTTTACTTAATCTGCTTCGTCTGTTGTTAGACCTGAATTGGCAAAGTTCAGTACTGTTCGTGTTATATAAGTGTTCTACTATTCCTGTATCTTTGTATATCATTTAAGGCTTTATAAAGGATGCTATATTGCCAAAAATCACAGATCAGAGAGAGAGAGAGAGAGAGAGAGAGATATGATAATCCTAATCTGGTGTACAAGAAAACTACTTGTGTGCGCATTGTTGCGTGTGTATTTTCACCGAATATATCTATATATCACCAATGTATTTTAACATTATCATTAATTAGACCTAATAGTAAAAGTGCTTGTTGTAATTTATCAAAGTGTGTCAGTTCTCTAAGACATAAATTGTTTAATTTTCCGTCAAAGAACTTTCTCTGAAAATCTGCAACCTTACATAAATTGAAACGACCAGTTATGTTTATGGAGGGGGATTACTGCCATAATTCTATGCATGTACTTTCTAATCTTCCTTCATGCATTATTGTAAATGGCTGCTTGCAAGATTTACTTTCATAATTCTATCTATGTATATTGACTTCTTCATTGATGCCAATTGTACGTGGCAGATTGCAAGTGCTACTTTCCTTCTGCATTATTGTAAATGGCTGCTTGCAAGTGCTACATTCGAAATTCTAGTAATGAATTTTCTGTTCATCATTGATGCAAGCTGTAAATGGCTGCTTGCAAGTGCTACATTCGAAATTCTAATAATGAATTTTCTGTTTTTCATTGATGCAAGCTGTAAATGACTGCTTGTAAGTGCTTAGATCTATACTTTCCTTCTGCGTCACTGTATCTTGCAATTTGTCAACTACTGAATTGATTCTTTAGTTTGTCGTATGGCAAATGCTAATTCAGTTACTACAAGATTTTAATATTCTGTTTATAAACTTGCTATATCACAAGTTACACAGATTGCACCTTCTAAAATCATGATTATAATGTAGCATCAAGCACGTTGCAAGTTAGCATCACGGAAGTTAGCATAAAATAATGCCTCATTATGGCAACAGATGGCGCTGTGACACGTCAATTTCTTATAATACGACAGCTCCCCTGACCCCAGCAACAAGAGGTTATACCACTTTATGGCATGTTTGGAGCGTCTTATTTAAAATATCATTCGAATTATATTACAGCATTACAGTCAGCTGATTTCTCAGAGCATTAACACTCCAAAGAGCGCTGACCTGCAAGAAGCACAAAACAAATTAAATGTATCAAATTGTATACAATTTGATGTATGTACACAATGTTATATTTCCGCTGACCCTTCCCACTAAGACAATGAAATAGCCAGGATATTATTTGCGCTTGCATAAATTTACATAAAACAACAGATGTCGTTATGGCTCGTGGATTTCTAGGTCAATAAAAATATTTTCAAGCATCCGCAACAAGTTGAAATAAACTAGTTGAAACACAATAAATTTAAAGGTTTAATTCCTGTAGAAACAGCCATGTAAAGTTTTGCAAACACAAAAGTTTTTGTGTTTTATTTGTTGGTCTTGTCTATGTTTTGTATTTGCCTTTGAAAAAGACTCATTAAGAGTCGAAAGCGCTCAGGCTAATTAGATACTAGTTTTGCACTGTTCGTTGTCAGTTTACTGGATATATATATATATATATATATATATATATATATATATATATATATATATATATATATATATATATATACACACACACACACACACAACAAGAAGTAATGTAAATATTCAAATTATACAGAATTCTTATATATGTGTGGCATGGATGATTATGCAATAGCCATCAAGTATTATCACTAGTTGTCTGTAACAAGAATCTCATATCTCCAATTTAATTTAAAATCTCCAATTCCAGTACAATAGCAAGAGGAGAATGACTTGAAACAAGGTCGTCACATACAAAGCATATTTTGCAACATAGCTATATGCTACAAAAATATGAACTTATTTCATTATAAAAGAAAATAGATTCTAACATTATGAAATATATTTTCTGTCACTTAACATGAAGAACATTTCCATACAATTATGAGATGCTTTATTTTCACAAATACAAAACTGGAAACAACATTTTTTTAAAAATTATTTTAAAGTGTATTCGTCCATATATGAATCGATATTTATAGTACACATAAGATGATTGATTGCAAGATACTTCACTGATAAAACATCAGACTCCTTTGGTAGCAATTATAAAAATATAATATATTAAATATAAATAACGTTGCTACTGCTGCCAGTAAGCAGCTCAATTTATTTTTATTACTACTGCTACAATACAGTACCAAACTTGCTTGATACATTTAGATATGAAATTAATGTAGTAGTTAAAAAGATTAATACAAATTTTTACATGTCTCTTCTACAGATGTGATTGTTTTTGTTAGAAGAGTAAGACCCCCCCCACCATAATTTTAAAAAAAAGTTTTAAAGTTTGCAACGCTATTCACAGCTCATTCTGTTGTAGCATCCAACACACACACACACACACACACACACACACACCACTCGCATAAACATCTTCATTTGTCTGTGATTTTATTATTCTTTTATCCTATTTAAAATATAAGTTAATATTGTCATGACAAAAATATAGCAAGTATCTTGACTTTTATCTCGAAAGGAGGGGGAGTAGTCCGTCGGCTTTTCTGAAGAAAACTTTCGTATGACACCTCGCAAAGCTCTGATCAGAAGTTCGATCTGTGTCGGTTCTTCCATCGTGCTGGTCGGCTTGAGAGCGAAATGAATACTGAGAGGGAAGGCACTAGCCCTTTATATATACACTGGTCTGACATGAATATATAGGGGTCCATGGCGTTTCAAAAGTAGTCATTTGACCTTTTGCAGTCAAGATAAAACGATCGCATCATTTCATAAAGAAAAGAGAAGAAAGTAAGAGACAGAAACGTGATTTATCACCTCGTACAGTAGCTGAAGTCTTGGCTCAAATTCATGCCAGCGATTTTGAAGATGACATGTGTGAACCAGAATCCAGGCCCAGAGAGTTTACACCAAAAACCAAATTCTGCCATCATCACCACTAAGCCCTGAAAAAGTATTACCACATTCGAGAGACGCACAAACGCTCCTCTAGAAAATTTAGAACTACGGCCTACACGTACACGGTGAAGTTTTAAGATTTCAAGTCCGACGTACCGCTGGAGAAAGCAGAGGGGTTCATCACCAATGTGTGGGATTCTATGTTAACCACACTGAAACAGCAATGAAGACGATCGCTTGAGACTTTCCATTCATCATGACACTTTGAAATCCCCCGTTTGGATCGAGTTTATCACCCCATCAGAATTGACACCTTCCAAAGTCATCGACAAGATTCAACACGTGCAACAATCCAACGACAAGTTTCACATCACCGATGGAAAAGCGACACTATTCATGACCCACGTTTCTCTTCCCCAAGGGACCGGACGCAAAAAGGTGTTATTGGTAGACGACCTTCGCAGCACAAAAAAGAGCCTCGTCCTAATTAACAACCCTCAAGACCAGATGTGTTTAGCCCGTGCCATCGTCGTAGGACGAACGTATGCCGACAAGAACGACACGGCAGAATGGAAAAGAGTCTGGAAAACTATTCAACTTTCGGACCGAGCCAAACAACGAAGAGAAGCAGAACTCTTGTTACAACAAGCGGTGATATCCAAAGACACACCCTGTGGAAAACACATTCACGTCTATCATCACGATGAACATTTCGATGCCATCACCAGCATTACCGGATTCCTGGGATACAGATATTACTGTGAGAAATGTGACTATGGCTATAACAATCGAGAGCAACACAAACATTGTGGATCGAAATGCTCAGGATGTTTGACCTCTAAACCCTGTCTGGATGATGGACAAGAACGAGTGCATTGCTCAGCTTGATAGCGCACTTTTGTCAGCCCTGCCAGTTACCAACAACATCTCAAGACGCAAGGTTCACAGAAGAAAAGTGCTTGTCAACTCCTGAGATTGTGCTCTACTCGTGGACAAAGCATACGTACCAATGGTGCCAAGGCGCATGTATGTTCAGGAAAGAAGTGATGTCACATTTTGTCGCCAAACCGTGGACTTGGAACACAAATGCTACATTAAAAAAATACCATTCCAAACAAGAGGACGAAGATGACCAGAAGAAGAAAGGGAATTTCATCTTTTTCGATTTCGAATGCACGCAAGAGACCGGCATTCACATTTCTAATTTCTGCGTGGCTCATCGAGCGTGCGGGAAATGCATCCAAGAGCCTATCTTTACTCATTGCGCTCACTGTAGCAAGATCCCTGGAGGACGTGAAAAAATCTTTCGGGGACCAAACACGCTAGCCGATTTCGCCCAATGGATCTTAGACCCTATCGACGAGACTTGGAGCCAAGAGGACATCGAACATTACGGAGATTGTCATCGCTATGCCACGGTGATGGCTCACAATTTCTCGGGATACGATGGACAATTTCTTCTCACATACTATACGGAACAAGGCACCGAACGTCCTAAAGTGACTTTGAACGGAGCAAAAATCATTTCCATGCAAGTGGGACAAGTGCAGTTTAAAGATTCGATAAGTTACTTGGACATGCCTTTGAGTCGAATGCCTAAAACGTTTGGAATGACAGAAATGGCCAAAGGCTATTTTACGCACTTTTTCAATACTGAAGCCAGTCAACATGCCTTTCTGTCCCATTTGCCCGAGGCTCACTAGTACGACCCCGACAACATGTGCACCGATCAACGGGAAGCTTTCTACGCTTGGTACCAGACTCACGCTTTGGACCCTTTCGACTTTCAGGAAGAAATGTTAAAGTATTGTAGTTCCGACGTGGACATTTTACGGCGTTGCTGTGGAAAATTTCGAGAACTATTCATGGAACACGGAGGAATCGATCCTTTGAAAGAAGCCTGCACCATTGCCAAAGCGTGTTCCTTAGTGTACCGTCAACGATTCATGCCCGAAAACACCCTAGATGTCATAAGCCCTCAAACAACGAACTTTGTCAAACGTCAATACTCGGTCAAATCCCTACGCTGGCTACATTATTTGTACGACAAGGAAGACAAATGGATCCAATATGCCCGCAACGGAGGAGGCGAAAAGACCATCGGAACGTATTCGGTGGATGGCTGGGACTCAGAAAACCCCAAGATCGTGTGTGAGTTTAACGGCTGCTTATTTCACGGATGTCCCATCTGTTACCCTCAACGTGGCACTAAAAATCAGTTTTTACAACGGACTATGGAAGCTTTGTACCAGACCACCTGTCAGCGTCGCCTGAAGTAAGAACAGCAAGGATACCATGTGGTGGAAATGTGGGAACACGAGTACGATCACCGATTGAAAACCAATCCCGAATTTAAACGCATCGTGGAAAACTACAAGTTGGTGGACCCTTGAACCCACGGGACAGTTTGTACGGAGGACGGACGAATGCCACTTCTTTGCTGTACCAAGCCGACGAAGAGAAAAGAGAAGAAATCAAATACTTGGACGTGTGTTCGTTGTATCCTTACGTGTGCAAATATTGTCGCTTTCCCGCTGGGCCCCCACAATTGCTAACAGAACACATCGACGTGGACAACATTCGACAATACGAAAGACTGATTAAGTGCAAAGTCTTGCATCCCACGGACTTGTACCATCCCGTTTTACCTCACCATTGCCAAAGAAAACTGACGTTTCCCTTGCGTCGTACTTGTGCCGAAACGTGTAACCAAGTCTAACCTTGTCAGCGCACCCAGGACGAACACGCCATGACGGGAACGTGGGTCAGCGTGGAATTCTTTAAAGCTCTGGACCTGGGATACCAACTGTTAGAAGTGTACGAAATTTACCACTTTCCCAAGACAGAAAAATACCACAAGGGCGACGATACTCAGAAAGGCATTTTCGCAGACTACGTGGATGCCTTTTTGAAACTGAAACAAGAAGCCAGTGGCTATCCTTCCTGGTGCCACACTCTCGAAGACCAAACGAAATTCAAAGAGAAATACTGGAAGCAGGAAGGCAATACTTTAGACCACGTGGAGAAAAACGAATGAAGGCAATCCTTTGTCAAAGTGATGTTAAATTGCTTGTGGAGTAAAATGGCATAACACCCGTGTTTACCCAAGACGGAGTACTTGACAGTACTTTCTCGCTACTTCCAGATGATTCACCACAAAACCAAATACATGAAACACGTGGACGTCCTTCGTGAGGACTTGATCTTAGTCAATTACGAAGAAGAACTGGACTTTGTAGAAGCCGACGAATTTGGAAATGTCATCATTGCGGCTTAGGTGACAGCCCATGCTCGCTTAAAACTGTACGGAGCGTTAGAACTGTTAGGAGATCGTGTACTGTACTATGACACGGACAGTTGCATCTACATCGATTGCCTGGGTCACCGACACCCTTTCATCTAAAGAGAAAGTTTAGGAGCCTGGACGGACGAGCATGCCGACAACAAAATTCTAAGTTTTGCTAGTGGCGGTCCCAAACATTTCGGTTACAAATACCGGTACCCCGAAGGAGAAGTCCACACGGGGTGTAAAGTGAAAGGATTGACTCTCAATTATCGCACCAGTGAAGTGGTGAACTTTGGCGTATTGAAAGAAGCTTTGCAGTCTGGAGAGGATGGAAATTTTAAAGTGACCACCAACGAACCTGACAAGATTGTACGTTTACCCACACACCAAACTGTCAGTCGACCTTTGGAAAAAAGTGTATCAGATCGTGTACCAGATGCGAGTTCGGCTTCCCAATCACTTCGCTTTACCGTACGGTCACGTCGATATTGGTCAGCATATAAAAAGCGACAATGTCCAAGACCGATAGTTCATTGTGACTACCAAGACCAAGCGAGAAAGATGAATCCTTTCAAACAGCAAGTATCGAGTGAGAGCAAACTCGAGTGCTTTGCTGTGCCTTGCGATGGCAGGGATGCCGTCAGATGTGACCTCAGCGATTCAGCATCACATCATGGGAACTTTGCTATGACTAGGCCTACCATGGAAAGTAATACTGTGCGTGTCGAACCTGACGGATGCGAAAGCGATGCCACTCGTCATCGTACACCTTTTCACTTTTCTGGTTTGCATGGTGGATGTCATCATGAAACCATGCGGCTACCACCCTATGGATGTCTTCCAAGACTGAAAAGAAGTGGCACACTATGCAAAAGATTTGTCACCCTGACTTCAAAAGTTCTGTGAAAAAAGGAAGTTTTAAACCTTTGTTAGTGACAGTACCAGAAGAAGAACAACTCCCTTCAGGACAGGACAGGACCGTCATTGACATCCACGAAAGGCCATTCCGGGAGGACCCCTGTGTCACTTTGCCAGGTGTAGAGACTCTAAGAACATTACGCACTGTCCCTAGGACACCACACCTTGATCACCAAATATGTTGTACAGAGACTTGTTTATATTCCACTTTGAACGTTTTGATGTGTCTTTAATGCATGTACTTAACCATTTGGCTTTTATGTATTTTTGTCTTTCGTGTTGTTCACAATTAAAGATGGCAATAAACGTGTCCTGAAAAAAGTATAAAAACTCTTGTCTTGTCTGTCTTCGTGTCAAAAGTGATATCCCCTACACTACTATGGCTACCTCTACTGTCTCTGCTCCCTCTTCCTCCACTTTCAAAGTTATCAACGAACACTTAGATCGTGCCAGTTGGGAGGCCTGTATCTTCGGGATCCCTTTAACATGCTCATTGCTAGACCGAGCGGTTCAGCAAAAACCAAATTTGTCAAACGTTTGATGGAACATAAACATCATTTGATCGATAGTCCCCCTCAGCGAATCGTGTGGTGTTACACAGAGTGGAAATCGGCGTACAGCCTTCTGCGAGAAAGTCAAGGTGATTCCATCGTCTTTGTGGAAGGCATTCCTGGCGAAGAAGACGGGATCGTGTTTGACTCAAGTCAAACACATCTAGTCATCTTCGACGACATGTTAGGAGAAGAGGAAGAAGAAATTAAACTCTGGTTCACGCGCAAAGGGCATCATCGTAATGCCAGTGTCATTTACATCACTCAAATTTTGCTTCAACAAAGTAAAGCCTATCGCACCATCAGTCTCAATGCTCATTACGTGGTCTTGTTTAAAAGCCCAAGAGATAAATTGTAAGTGCAAGTGTTAGCCAAACAGTTAGGAATGCCTTGGCTGCCTCATGCGTACGACGATGCCACTCAAACCCCACACGTCTATTTACTCGTGGATTTAAAACCCACTACCCCTCATATTTGGTGCCAAGACGGAGGGCCTGTCGTGTACACGTCACTGTCGTCGATTTAACCACAACAACAACAACCAAAAAAAAAAAAATATATATATATAAAAACCTCGGTCATTTTGGGTCTGTCTCACACAGCGTTAACATGACGTCGCTTCAGTCTCATCTTCCCGTCAAATTGATTCGTGCCTTGTACGTCATCAGTCACGAAAAAAATCCACAAATACGTGATCGTGTCTTAGAAGCCAGTCTCAGAGAAGTCTTACGATGGTTTACAGTGACAGCACGTCAGTTACTGCAAGGCATCATTCACATCTCACATCAAACCAAACCTTTTTGTGACAGAAACAAAGTCGCCTTGACGCAACTGGCCGATCCTCGCATCGACACTCAAACCAAAAAGCAAATCATTTTGAAACCTGGAGGTAGCGGTTCTCTAGGAGGTGTCATCATTAGCTCCCTCTTAAAATTGGATCCCAATGCCCCCAAAGTCCTCCCCAAGAAAAAAGCCACTCCCCGACGTACCCAGAAGAAAAAGAGAAAGAGCAACGGTATCAAGACCAGTTCACAGCCACAGAAAAAGAAAAATCCATAGAAAACAGCTTTACCCGCAAGAGAGGCACTGCAGCCAGGACCCAACCTTACATTCGCAAGCCACGACCTGCCGCAACAACGGTGATTGCGTCTCCAGTAGTCTCAGTTTCTTCCACTTCTCCGTTGCTGGTGATGCCTGCCAAACCCGATTTGACACGTGTCTTTCCTAATTTGATGAAACATTGGAAACCCGCATCTCCAAGAACTTCTCCTCCATTGGTGACACCCTCCACCTCTTTAGCGACAGTGGCCGCTGCTCACAAAGTACCTACCCCCCTCCCCCCAATTAAAGTCCAAGAAAGATCGGGCATGTTAAAGAGTTTACTGGATTTGTCCAAGAAAAAACTGTCCCGATTGAGTCTGTTAAGAACCCCTCCACGACGTGTCATGCCTGCCATGAAAATGATACGACGAACCGACAGTCGGTGTCAACGCATTCCAGTATAAAAAAGACCTGAGGAAAACAATAGGGATCAGTGTTGTTGTGCTCCTGAACGCCCAAAGGTGTCCCCTCGAAGAAGTGCACACCGTCAACATCGAGGTTCTTCTGTCCAAAAAGGAAAAGGAAAAAAAGGACTGTCCCCTCGTTTAGCCAAACATTGGGACATGTTGTCCGTCCTGTCCAAAGCTCCTCCACCCATGCGAAAACAACTCATTCAAACTGCCTCCAAATATGTCCTCGATACCGTGTGCGAATGTTGCCTGAATGTCTTGAAAAGCACGATACCTTTGTCTAAACACCAGAAAGAATGCTTAGCCAAACATCGACACGTTCTTCGCCAAATTGTCCAAAAGAAAATCCCCATTCGTGAAAAGAAAAAGATGTTGGTACAACGCGGAGGAGTTTTGCCCTTTATGCCTATGTTGCTGAAAGGAGCAATGGTAACAATAGGAGACCCTTGCTGAAAGGAGTATTGGGAACGATGGGAGGAATCCTGGGAGGATGAAAATCAAAAGGTCCAAGAAGATAAAAAGGGACCACTGGAGTCAAAAGATCTCAGACGTGACCATTGAAACCTGATGGAAGGACGAAAATTGGCTTTAGTACCTTACAAACGATGGATGGAATACCATCGTTGGCAGGAACAATGGACCCCGCATTTACCCCCCAATCCTCATTTGACGGAGATGTCTAAGTTACAACACGAACTGCAATCGTTAATGGATCGCAGCGATTTGTCAGAAACGGAATAATCTCAACGGTACGGTCAACTTTGCAACGACAGCAACTCTTTCACCAGAAAGCTTTAGACGAAACAGCTCTACCCACTCTGAAAGATTTTAAGACCCTGATGAATAACCCATCACCCCCCTCCCAGCGGTCATGACAGACGCATCCCCACGGGTGTCTGAGGAAGAAGAGGCACGAGAAGTCTTTCATACACCGCCAGCAGCTCCCATCCTTAGTAAGATTGCAGCGTCCTTGTTGACCCCTTCCCCTACACCCCAACGAGAAGAACTTAAAGCTTGGGTTAAATAGATGATGTCCACTCCTCTTTCGACAGAAGTTAAAAAGAAAGAAGGGAAACCAGAAGTGAAAAAAGAAAAGAATACCAAAACCATCCCATTACCGCCACCGCCACCACCACTACCTTCAACTTCTACACCCGTGGCACATCGGACACGTAAAGCCGTTTCTAAACCACCCCTTCATCCCATTCAGAGTAGCATCAGCGAGGAGTGGATAACTTATCAAAAATGGAGAAGGTGTTAGCCAGCATTTACTACGATCCATCCCATCCCGCAGGTTACGGAGGAGTTCAGAAATTGTATCGTGCTGCCAAAACTCGACTGAAAAGTATCCGTTTACCTCATGTGCAACGATGGTTAAAGAACAGGCCACTTACACAAACCCATTCGACGAAAATTTTCCAGAAGTCGCACCCCAGTAGAGGGCATCGATCATCAATAGCAAGCTGATTTATCCAATATCTCTCATTTGGCCACCTACAATCACGGCTACAAATATTTGTTTTGTGTCATCGACGTCTTTTCCAAATTTGCATGGGTCGTGTCATTGACTTCCAAATCGAGCAGTGAGTTAGTGCGAGCCCTCAAAATGGTGTTGAAACAAGGTGGGCTCACCCTCTTCGAAACCGACAAAGGCACCGAATTTTTGAATCAAACTTTCCAAAAAGAATTGAAGAAACGAGATATTCATTTTTTCACCATCGAGAATCCCGAAACCAAAGCCAGCGTCGTGGAACGTTTCAACGCACCTTGAAAGAACGCATGTGGAAATATTTTCCGCATCAATACACTCGCAAGTACACTGGCGTCTTAACGCACCTAGTCCAAGCGTGCAACGAATCTTACCATCGGAGCATCGGACGTGCCCTCAAAAAAATGACTCCCGACAACCAAGTGACCGTCTTCGAGCATCTGTTTGGTACGCCCCCCCCCCGGACGGTGACTGTCCCTAAGAAAGGTGAAGTTTTGGCAGTAGGATATTGGGTGCGTATTGGCAAAACAAACGCACTTTCGACAAAGGTTACTTACCCAGCTGGACCACCAAATTGTTTCGTGTCACTGAACGAGTGCGTGGCCATCATCCGGCCGTCTATAAATTAAAAGACATGAACGGGGAAGTGTTAAAAGGAACGTTTTACTTGCCTGAGTTACAACGTGTGACCAAAAAAGAAGACGAAGTGAACGTGAACGAAAGCATTCTCGATCGAAGAACTCGAAAAGTGGGGAAAAAAACGAGTCAAAGAAGTCAAAGTACGTTGGAAAGGATGTCCTCCAAGTTTTGACTCTTGGATTGACGCTTCGCAAATCATCGACTATAAAAGGAAGTGACCATCATACCCTTCAACACAGTCTCAGCTACTGCAGTGACCACTCCTTCGCCCAGTTCTTCTCTGCAAGATCTACAAAAGCAACTCTTGTGGGTGTGGTGTGGAGAACGTGTGCCTAAAACGCAAATCGTCTTTTTCTGTCAAATCTTTTTGGTGTATTGTGTCATCGGTGCTGCCATTGCCAATTTGAGTTTGCAACAAGGAGACAAACAATTGTGGACCATTTTGCTGAGCAGTTGCATCGGTTACATTCTTCCCAATCCGTCCCTGAAATATTCCTCTAACGGGAATAACAACGGGTGCCTTGCGCCCACCGTCAGCACCCCTTCAAACAGTGACCATTCCAATCACAACAATCCTCTTTTAGACACTCTTCTGACTTCTAATGACCCCTCGGACACTAGAACTCTAGAATTATGAATAACCAATTTTACTTAACGTTACCCAGTGACAGTTCCATGGAGGTATTTCCCAAAAACACCTTATGCTGTTTCACGGCCAAATTACCTCAGGCCATCCAATTGGATCACGAAGCTCATTGGGAAGTGGCTTTAGTGGAAATGATTCACCCTACACAAGTCCTAAAAATCTTTCCAAATCAAAACACTTTTACGGTGGAAGTTCATGACGAGCAAGTGCAGCAAAACTTATATGAACGCACCACTGCAAGTGACTCTATGAAAACACAAGACCCCAAAACTAATCGATTCACCTATCTGTTGATCATTTTCCCAGGCTATTCTTTTAGTGGACAACATTTGGTAAACACGATTGCTACCAAATTCAATACCGTTTTTGCCAAAGCCTTGGAGAAAACCAGACAAAGTGTCACCCTCGAGTACCATAAAATAGCTCGTCGCCTACTGATCAAATTTTCAGAGGACAAAGTATTGGCCATTGCATTTTGTCCTGAAGTGTACGACATTTTGGGTGGATATCCCAAGTTGATCAAGGTTAAACACGAAATATCAGCCGTTACCGGCAACTAGGATTTTGCGAAATATTTCGATTCCCTGTAGAAATTAACCAAGGACTGAATTTGCTTTTTGTGTCCTCCGATGTGGTGGAGTACAACGTGGTGGGACACACCTCCGTACCGTTACAGCGTGTCATTCCTTTCAAAGTGGATTCTGTCACGAATTCTGTGAGAAAGGTGGAAACACCTATCACGTTCACCGCGAATTTGTACATCCTCACTATTTGCCGTCAGAAAGTCATATTCGACACTGTCAACATTACTATAAAAGGAGATCTGGGACAAAATATTCCATTCACCAAACGAAAAGTCACAGTGAAACTCCATTTTCGAAAACGATTACACTAACCCCTTGTCAGTCATGTATCCTGTGTACCAAGGGGTCGCTCGACAACGAGGACATGGTTTAGGAGATATGCTGAAATCACCCTTTCGTTCGGTGGCTCCCGTTTTGAAACCAATGGTGACACGAGGATTGCACACCTTGAAAGATGCCGCGTTGACGCAAGGTAAAGAATTTCTCCAAACTGTCATCATTGACAAACAAAATCCCAAAGAAGCTTTCTTGAGAGCAGGCAAGAATATTTTGCTTTAAACAGGCAAAGACATTTTGGGCCGAAGAGAAACTCCTATAAATGCCCTGGATGCTACCGAGTCAGGCATTCCTACTTCCCTGACGCCAGAGCAAGGACAAGGCAGAAAGAGACGAAGAAGACACTCATTGAGAGGACTTTACACCCCCAGAGCTAGAAATACTAAGAAAAGAAAAACCGTCTGAGACTTAAACGTTTTTGATTATTTAAAAAAAATTACAAAGAGAAAATGAAGCACCGAGAGTCTTGCGCATGTTCCAAGTCGGAACTGGATCTGTTTGCCATGCCACCCATCATGATGACAATGCAAGAATCCCAGTGGGTCGAATTTCATCCCGTCTCCTCTTTGACGGATTCAGCACCCATCGAATTTGAAATCAAAGGACAGCCCGAATATTCTCTCGATCTGAATAGCAGTTACTTTCACCTGAAACTGAAAGTGATCAAACAGACAACACCAATCCGGGAGCCGATGCTAGAGTAGCTCCCGTCAACAATTTCATGCATTCCTTGTTCAGCGAAGTGGATTTGTACTTGAATAACAAACTGGTCAGCAGTAGCATGGATACTTACCCTTACCGAGCGTACCTCGAAAATCTCTTGACGTACGGAAAAGAGGCCAAGAACACTCATCTGGATGCTTGCGTGGTTTGGAAAACTGACACCGCAGGTGGGGACAAGTTTAACGACACAGCCCTGACAGCAGATGACGATCCTCACAATGTAGGATTTAACGACCGTCGAAAGAAAATCCTGCAAGGTCGTAGTTTAGAACTGATGGATCGTGTGCATTTGGACAGGTGGTTGCAAGACAAGTATTTGCTCAACGGAGTGGATATTTGCCTGAGACTAAATCTCAGCAGTGTCGCTTCCCATTTGATGGCTCATGCCAACGAGTACAAAGCCATCATCCAAGAAGCCAGACTTTACTTGCGCCGCGTAGAAGTGTTACCTAAAGCGGGAAACGACATCAGTCACACATAGAGCAGAACGACCGCCAAGTATCCGATAAGGCGCGTAGAAGTGAAAACTTCCACCATTGCTGCTGGACTCCGATCCAAGATTGAAGATCATCTGTTCCAAGGACAGTTACCCAAACGTTTAATCATGGTATCGTCAGCAACGTGGCCCTCAACGGAGCCCACGATCAAAATCCTTTCCAGTTTAAGCACTACAGAGTGTCCAAGATCGAAGTCAGTCGCGATGGCAAGACCTTGTATACCAGACCCTTCGAACCTAACTTTGCCCAGAAGAATTACTTGAAATCGTACTTGTCCCTGTACGAAGCTTCCGGACAGCTAGGAACCAACACCAGTCACGGCATTTCGTACGAAGATTATGTAGGAGGTTACACTTTGTGTGCCTTTGAGTTCACTCCAGACCAAGGCAGCGACGAGGGACATTTTCACTGTATAAAATCCGGTCAACAACGTTTGGAACTTTAGTTTTCAGCTCTCGCCGAGACGGTGAACGTCATCTTGTACACCGAATTCAACAACACTCTAGAAATCAACAGTTTGAGAGAAGTAATTCTAGACTATTAGAAACTATGGAAGACTCTTATCCCTCTTTGGAAATGGAATAGGAGGATACCGTGAAAGCAGAACCCAATGACAAGGACGATGAAGACGAGGTGGTCACGTCCAGATGGCCAGAACATGAACAACATTTAGTGTCCTGTTTTGCTAAACACTTGGCGGTTAAAATTACGGAATTGAGTAAGAAAGATTTCTACTGATGTCAAAACGATCATCCCAGTCAAATTCAACAAGATAAATGTCTAATGATGAGTCAAGAAGAAACACTGGACGAGTATCTGGGCGATGCTTGGAGTCTCATCTCGGAAGAAGCAGTGTTGCATGAGTGGTATAAAGGCTTGCGTGATCATTCCTGCCCCTCCATTGACTACTCTGGAGATCTATGGCATCGAAGCTCTCTTAGCCCAGAGTGCGGAGACGAAACAAAGAAACGGTTACTTGACAGAGATTTTAAAACAAAAAGTCAGAATTGAATTGATGACTTTTCATTACCTGTGAAAAAACCCCAAAAACAAACAAACAAACAAACAAAAAACAAAAAAAACAAAAAAACAAATGGATTCCTGGGAGCTTTATTACTTTTTTAACAACAGTTCGGAATCCTGTCGTGTGTGCTTAAAGATGAACTACCTCATCGCAAACCTGAAGACCATCAAGCTTATGTCATCAACACGGACGACAGTCATCTCCCAGGAACCCACTGGGTAGCCGTCTACTTCCCTAAAGAGGATTGTGTGGAGTATTTTGATTCGTATGGGTTATCCCCTTTGGAAGACAACATCATTGACTTTATGAGAAGAAATATCCAGACGACACGATTCAATAATGTGAAATTACAAGGCACAGATTCCATGGTTAGTGGACAATATTGTGTGTATTTTCTTCATCAACGCAGTCTTTGATATACGTTAGAGCATTTAGTGACTTATTTCGATCGTAACTCTTCTAGAAACGATGAGAAAGTAGATCGATGGTTTTGTGACCATTATGGTTATCTTTTGTCTTTAGCTAGGAAACGTGGTGTACATCAATGGCCTCATGACTTCCATCAGTGGAAATCTAACTTAACTTCACAACGTTGTCAACCTTGTCCTATAAAGTTTGTTTGATATTATTGTTACTTGTTAGTTGCTAATTGTTGGTTGAATAAACATGTTGTGTTTTGAAAAAAATGTTTCTGTCGTTTGTTTTCAAAAAGCACTGTGAATATTTGCTCTTTAACTTCTCTCTCTCTCTCTCTCTCTCTCTCTCTCTCTCTCTCTCTCTCTCTCTCTCTCTCTCTCTCTCTCTCTCT
>JAECUM010061175.1:8273-22680 GCA_016617855.1 Megalonaias nervosa
TTTTTTTTTTTTTTTTTTTTTTTTTTTTTTGTTTTTTTAGTTTGCTCTGCTATTTTTCCAGTTGCCTCAGCGGTTTTTTTCTAACGCGGGGAGAAGACCTTTAGTAGTCGCTGTAACAGGTTTAAATAATTGTTCTGTACTTTCAGTGAATTCTTGCTGTGTTTGTTGACGTGCTTGTAGTTGTTGTTTAAAGCCGTTATGAAGTGGACGATATTTTCGTATTGCTGCTAATCGTTCTCGAGCTAATCTAGCTGAGTGAGCTTCGCCCATCATTATTGATAAACATAATGGTTTAATTATAGCAGCAGAGAGGGTGAAACGACCAAAACACACACACGAACACGCCTAAAATGTGAAAAATACACGTCAACGAACGAGTAACAGATATGACCCGTATGATTTGACATTACTGCAGTCTGTTTCTTCCGTATAGAAACGCGCTCATTACTGGCCTTGGTTTGATTTTATTGGCCTTATTTTTTCAACCTTCGTAGGAACCCTTATTTTTGCGAACGGACTTGGTCTGTTCACCCTCTCTGCTGCTGCTAGGAGTGAGTTATATCCCAACAATACGACTCGCATTGCTGGAAGCCACGAGGATGGGGCTTGCATTCGTTTTCCCCAGTAACAGGTTAATTGCTTTCATCCGCATGATTCTGTCTTTTCTCTTCAAACTTCTGGAGTTTAGTTCCTTAAAACATACAGAGTTTCTGGAGCACTTTTGTCATCACAAGAACGTGCAATGTAATATTGACTAATTGAAAATGCCGGAAGTCTAGCAATTGGTCCTTCCACGCAGACAAAACATTTATCTTAGTTACGACCTCACAGTCAGCCGGTTCATTTCCAAGTTTATACTATCTCGCTAGCCAATAAAATTAGCTTCATTTTAGGACCCGTTAGCTCGTGGATTGTCGTTATATTTTACGAGTCTTTCTGCTTTATGTGCCAAATTCTGGTTCTGTGGTGACTCAACCAAACATATTTTTGTCCTGGCACATAACTCAGCTGCCTCGTGCTATAAAACATCTTTAAGTCCTGCCACAAAACACTTTTACGTCATTCCACGTCTTCTTAATACGGTCATCCAGCACTTTGATAAACCGTTATCGCTTAAAGTATACATATATAAAGAATAAATACCGCCGGGTCGAAATTTTATACAGAAAAATGACACCCGGTTTTTAATCTGTTTACAATAATGACCCTCAAGGTATAAAATACTGACTTCATCCGTAGAATTTTTACTTTCCGACGAGGTCAATTTATTATACATTTTAGATTCATATGTATGTAGCAGAATGACCTCTGGTGTACGTTTTGTAGATGAATAACTGTTTATTTTTGTCTCAGTGGGATTCGAGTCCCCAGCTTTGAGAGGCGAGTAGATTACCAACGCAGCGTCGTTGTAAACACGGTAATTCTTCATTCATTCGTTTTCTTTTTCTTACTTTTTCTTCTTTTTGTTCTCCTTCTTGCCTGGTCAGTCTCCACTAATTTGTTCAGAAGAAATTGTTGATCCCTCGATGTCGCTCCTTGATATTTACCAACTACTACAAGAAAAAGATGAGCGGCGTCATCAAAGACATCCAACTGCAGTAAGTCAAGCCCAGACTGCATACTCTACAGCGGCATCGTCGATAAGTTCAAGTGTATTTTAATGAAACTTGAAGCGTGTTTTATGTCAAGGCGAAAGTTAACCCGAAATTGTCGGTTAGATCAAATTGTTGTAAGCGATATCGGGGGAGGGGGTTCCCGCCATTGCTGCTTAAGTCATGGATCACAGGGAACATTTTCAAGTATATGCCTTCGTTGAGAATGGAAAATATCCTATGACTTTAAAAGATAAATATAAAAAAGAAACGTCAGAAGCAAATGCGGCCATTTTACATACACCTCTGTCAACTTATGTATCGTGACAAGAAAAATGGACAAACGAAGGACGTAGAAACGGTGCTTTCGAGCGTACCCAGCCAAGAACATGGAGGGCATCAATGAACGCTGGAAACGTGATGTTTTTTGTGGACATTTTCAGTTTATGGATGGAGATCCTAACATTGGATGTCTACGTTATGCCTCTTTCAAATCCTGCCTTGTCTTATAAGTCATGGATTTTATTTTCAGTTTAACAGTGTATCAATAAAATATGCTATACTGATGGCGTTATTAGCTCATTAGCTCATTCCTGGGTAGAACCAGTACTGTATACCCCTGCCATCCGCAAAAATCGACATTTTCTCACTTACAAGTCGTGCTCCAGTGGGATTCGAACCCGTGGCTGTGAGAGCGAGGTTTCCAACACAGCGTCGTTAACCCCTCGACCACAGAGGCAAGAACGCCTTGAACCTTTTATTGTGCGTCTCGTTAATAATCCGTTTCAGTCCAATGCGGCGGTATGTGTCTGTTTGTGATTTGGATTTTTAACGTAGCTTTAAAAACTTTTTAGTCATGCCGCTACGATATCTGCAGTTTATAGTGATGTCTAGCACTGGGGCATATTGCCACAGACATGTAGCATGATGTCCCACCCAGTCACATTATCCTGACACCAAGCCGACGTGTCCTTACACTAACCTCTTAATGCTGAGCGCCTAGCGAGGCAGCTGTTAGTACCGCTTTTTATAAGTCTTTGTTATGACTCGGCTGGGGTTCGAACCCGCAACCTCCCGCATCCGAGGCGGACGCTCTAATCACTAGGCCACAGGAGCGGTCCTCCGACACGGCGGGTGTTGTATTCTATATTATGTATATACATCAGCCTTGAGAATCAAGGTCCTTAAGGTAGCATGATTCTCACAGCTAGTCTGTGCATTTCCTAATACATTAAACAACGTTGCTGTGCTACAGAATCACGATTAAGTTTAACTGGATCATGTACAAAATGCGTTAATATTTTTGTATAATTTTATTCTTCACCAACCAAGTCTTGTTACAAGGAACATTTTGTTTCTTTATTAGATCGAAGAAAATAATGGGCTGATATTACTGGAAACGTTCTTACGAGAATGCGAGTAACTTTGTCAAGAACTGTGACAAGTGGCAGAGCAAATGCAACTTGATAATGGCCAAAAACCTTAACGCCCTATTACTGTTCCATCGTCGGCATTTCGTCATATCGGAATGGATTTGCTCGATCCATAAGAGAAGACTAAGACAGGCACACAATATTTATTGCGGTGGGGGGCATTTGTTATTAGGCCTAGAGCTGGAATCGATATCAGTCGATTTTGATTAATGACACTTCCGTCTACTGATGATTATCAATATAAAAATTATATAGTATCAATATTCGTTAGAGCAACAAATAAACTGAAAAGCATAGATTTGAGACCAAACTCGTCAAAGGAAACACAAATTCGAAACCCCGTCTTACCCCTTATTATAAATAGCATTTTCCACTTATTTGTAAAGTTCATACTCGCAGTGCATGATCAACATGCAAAGCCATAGTCGTGTCCAGACAAATTGTTTTATCTATTAGGAGTCTACGGTTTTAAAATAAGTAATACAAAAGAGCGAGAAGGAACAAGCTTTGTAAAATTCAACAAATAATTTATTTCCCTAGAATACAATTAGTCGTGTAACCCTAAGCAAAAACATGTGAGGCCCTATTTAGGGGAATGTCATATTTTGACAGAGCGATATTACGATTGCCGTTAGGAACCCCGTATTAATGGATCAAGTGTTTAAGTAAAATGCAAGAGGATCATGGGTAATTTTAGTCTGCATTCAATAATATAAACATTGCTGCTGGTTAAAAGCATGCCGAAGGAGTTTCACTACCATTAATGTGCAACTACGATTAACTTTAATTTACAACAGGAAAACGCGCCTAAGTAGGTCTTCATGGAAATGGCCCTGTTTGCTTTTGTTTTACATATACACAAATTGAAGCGAATTTGTTTCTTAGATCTGTTGAAATCATTTCTAAAACTACTCATGATTAACTGAAAATTTAGATAAGTGCGCGTAAAAATAAGATCTTAATACGGACCTCTCTTAATTAAAACAGGTGCATCAGTCTTTGGGGCTTCACTTGTTTAAAACAAAAAGGTATGAAATGACAAATTTAAACCATGAAATGGTTCAGCGATATAGATGGAACATGAACTGTTACATTATAAGGAACCTAGTACAGCGCATTAATTAATAAGTATACATTACAACAAATCTTATCAGGCTATCGAGGAATCCCCAAGTTAGGCTTGGCACGTCAGCCATACCTTAACACGACGCTCGCGTTGCAATACATACCGCCGATTTTAAAGTAGCTAACCCTTGGGAGTAACCATAGTTCCCTTCTTCGGGTCTTTTATTTTATATGTTCAGTCTAATTGTTTAGGTGCTTTATGGCTCAGTTTAGTTTGCTTTCATCAGTTTAACACAATAATAATTTATATAAACAGTAGTAGTATAGTGGGGTACCGTAGCCTCAATGGGAATTAGCATTACAGACCCCCCCTGGGCCAGTATAGCCTCAAGAAATAAAATCTCACCCTGGGCCAGTATAGCCTCAAGAAATAAAATCTCACCCTGGGCCAGTATAGCCTCAAGAAATAAAATCTCACCCTGGGCCAGTATAGCCTCAAGAAATAAAATCTCACCCTGGGCCAGTATAGCGTCAATGGAAAAATGGGGTAGAGGGACTAGAACACCCTGGGCCTGTATAGCGTCAATGGAAAAATGGGGTAGAGGGACTAGAACACCCTGGGCCTGTATAGCGTCAATGGAAATTTGGTAGAGCGGCTACTAGGAGACTGTGGGTTTGTAGAGCGATAAGCGCCAGGTGGCATGACGTCATACTGGTAACAATGTAGCAAAAAGAGAAGTACTGTGACGTCAGGCTACCTGAGAGAGGGGTATAGACAAACACGAATCAAGAGCGTTCGTGTTTTTTTTAGTAGAGGAAGGGTTTTATATATATTCGTTTAGGGTGGAGATAAAATGAAAATTAAGATCTTTTCGAGGCATTGGAAGTGGCCCTGAAAAGGGCCTTTGGGTTCTTCTTCTTTTATCTTCTCCAGTTCTTCCACCATGTCCTGACTTTTTGAATAATTCCTTTCTTCTTTTCTTCTTCGGGCATCCAGTCAGGATGTCCGAGAGCTCTGAATTTTTGTTGGATTTTCATCCAGTTCTGATTTAGTTTCTCAAACTCTTCTTTCTTTTTTTGGTTTTCTTTGTCCTTTCTTTCTTTCTTCCACGTTTCCTTGATCTTCTTTACTTCTTCTTCCAGTACTTTTCTCATTAGGTCTTCCGCTTTCTTGATATTGTCTAAGCCTTTTTTGACAAAAGGCCATTCTGTTAAAGAGAAGATACCTTCCAAAAAAGATTCCAATTCAACTACAATATCCAAAATCTCCTTCAAGGTTCCTACTCTCACATATTTTGGATAGTTGAAACCTCTCAACTTATCCGCTTCTTCCATTATTATCATTTGCAAATGATAACTTGCTGCTTTGAGTCTCGCCATAAAGTCTAGGCTGACTTCAAACCTCCACTCCTTTTGAAGTTTTTCCACTACATAGACTGCATCTACCATCCAGCACCAACTATCTCTTAACTTGTTGATTAAATCCATTTTTCTGTTCCTTTTTATTCTGTGTAGAATGGCGCGAATGACGAACGCTATGCTTTTATATACTTCAAGCACGGACGTGAAGGAAAACATGCCTTACACTCACTTCACATATGATATACTATCCTCACCAACGAACGAGCAAGCATAAAACACACAAATATACCATCCACACAATCGGGATGAGAAAAAAACATATTATATACTATCCACACCAATGAACGAGCAAGCGAACGAGCAAGCATAAAACACACAAATATACTATCCTCACCAACGAACGAGCAAGCATAAAACACACACTATACTATCCTCACCAACGAACGAGCAAGCATAAAACACACATATACTATCCACACCAACGAACGAGCAAGCATAAAACACACATTATACTATCACACCAACGAAGGAAGAGAAGAAAAACACACACCCATATACTATTCACACCAACGAACGCGCATGCAAACACACACACACACACACACACACACACACACACACATCAGTAAAGAGTGAGTGTTTATATTCACACTACACTACATTCACACTAATTGGCAAATTGAATAGGTTCTCTTTTCTAGAGATCTGGTTAGCCCTGAAAAGGGCTGTTTTTTAGAACTGCAAATGCACCTGGCTAATGGTGACATCTCCCAGGGCGGGCACCACACACGCATCGCCGGCTCCAGTCCTGCTCCCAATTGATGCGTGTGGTTGGGAGCGCAGAGGGAGGTTGATTGGCTTCACTATCCCTCTCCTCAGTTTGAGGGATAGTGAACACTTGTTCCCTTCTTCTTCTTCTATTCAGCACCCTGGGATGCTGACGCCGAGGCTCCCACTCTTGCCTCTGTCTTTCCAATTCCACCTCCCAGTTTTCTGTCTGGAGGACAGCTACTCTTGGTACAGTTTGCCGTACTGCTACTGGTTGTGGAGGCGTTGTTGTCCTCACCTCAGGTTTGACCTCACATTGAGGCCTAAGGAATAGGTGAGGTAGTATCCCTCGCTTCTTTTCCTTCTCCTCTTCTTTCTTCTTTTTTTCCTCCTCTTCCTTAAGTTTGTCACTTTCTGCAAGCGCCTCCATAGCCAGCTCATCCAGGAGACGTCTGGCATATTCCAGGTGCATCTGGAGTTCTAGTAGTTTTGTTAGTCTACTCATGTTGTTGCAGTTGCTACGTCAACGTGGGTAACCAGACTGGCGATCGTACCAATTTATATACGTGAAGCACGGACGTGAAAGTAAACATTCCCTAGCACTCAAATTTGCCATCACATGTAACACGCGGACTTAAAAGAAGCACTCACGTTGACTTTTTTACTTTTTACTTACAAACACAGGCAGACACGATTGGACAAGACAGAGAAAACAAAGGGTGATTTTTTTAAACATACAAACACACAAATATTTTGTTTTACTGACAAAAGAAACGAAGTGCTTATAGACACACTTCTATTTTCTAATGACAAATTTTGGCAAATTGAATGAGTATGTCTTTTCGAGAGTATTGGGTAGCCCTGAAAAGGGCTGTTTTTTTGTGTTCACGGAAGTAATGGCAATCTTTTTTTACTGTCTAAGATTGCGTCCCTGTCTGGCAGTAGGCTTTCCTATTGGATACGGTCTGCTTCTGCGAAAAGAGAAAGAGAATTCTTTGGTGTCTACTCGACAGTCCACAAAACCTCTGTCTGGTTCTTGCTGCTGCTGCTGCTGCTGCTGCTGCTGCTGTTGTTCTTCTTCTTCTCTCTGCTTCTTCTGAAGTCTGTATTTCTCAGTCCATTCTTCTTGTTCTTTTTTGATTTCCTCTCTAAACATCTCTTCTATCAGACCTTGGACTGTGGAGAGCATCCTAACATTCTCTATTTCTTCAGGCTTCGGTATCAGGTTTAGCCTGACACGATGCAAATTGACGTAAGCTTCGTTCAGCTGGGCTAGTCTGAAGGCATCTTCATAGGTTGACGAGTCAACAGTGAATGGTCAGACTGGAGACCCACCCGCTTTATATGGTTCAAACGCGGACGCGATAGAAAACATCCCTACTTGGTTTTAGTGTCGGAATGCTATGATAGCGAATGTCATGATGAGGGATAGAAAGAAGTCAAAGAGCATATATTCACAGTGTTTTTTGAAAACAAACGACAGACACATTTTTTCAAAACACAACATTTTTTATTCAAGTAACAAGTAACAAGTCATAACTCACAAGTAACAAGTAACAAGTCATAACTCACAAGTAACAAGTAACATCAAACAAATTATTTTTGACAAGGTTGACAACGTTGTGAAATCATGTGAGATTTCCATTGATGGAAGTCATGAGGCCATTGATGTACACTACGTTTCCTAGCTAAAGACAAAAGATAACTATAATGGTCACAAAACCATCGATCTATTTTCTCATCGTTTCTAGAAGAGTGACGATCAAAATAAGTCACTAAATGTTCTAAAGGATATCCAAGACTGCGTTGATGAAGAAAATATACACAATATTGTCCACACACCATGGAATCTGTGCCTTGTAATTTCACATTATTGTATCGTGTCGTCTGGGCATTTCTTCTCATAAAGTCAATGATATCGTCTTCCAAAGGGGGTAATCCATACGAATCAAAATATTCCACACAATTCTCTTGAGGGAAGTAGACGGCAACCCAGTGAGTGCCTGGAAGATGACTTTCGTCCGTGTTGATGACATAAGCTTGATGGTCTTGAGGTTTGCGATGAGGTAGTTCATCTTTAGCGCACACGACAGGATTCCAAGAAGCAGTATACGAACTATTGTTCAAAAGGTAATAAAGTTCCCAGGTATCCATGTTCTGTTGTGTTGTTTTTGTTTTTTTTCACAGGTAATGATAAGTCATCAATTCAATTCTGACTTTTTGTTTGAAACGATCTGTCAAGTAGCCGTTTCTTCGCCTTGTCTCCGCACTCTGGGCTAAGAGAGCTTCGATGCGATAGATCTCTAGAGTAGTCAATGGAGGGCAGGAAAGATCACGCAAGCCTTTATACCACTCATGCAACACTTCTTCTTCTGAGATGAGACTCCAAGCTTCGTCCAGATACTCGTCCAATTTTTTTTTTTTTTTCATCATCATACATTTATCGTGTTGAATTTGACTGGGATGATCGTTTTGACATCCGTAACAATATTTCTTGGACAATTCCGTAATGGTATCCGCTAGGTGTTTAGCAAAACAGGACACTAAATGTTGTTCTTGTTCTGGCCATCTGGACTTGACTACCTCGTCCTCTTTGCCTTGGTCTTGGGGTTCTGTTTTCACGCTATCCTCCCATTCCATGTCCAAAGATTCTCCACTGTTTAAAGAGGGATAGGAGTCTTCCATTGTGTCTAATAGTCTAGAATGACTTCTCTCAAACTGTTGATTTCTATGGTATTATCGAATTCAGCATACAGGATGACGTTGACCGTCTCAGTGAGAGCTTTTGCAAACTGAAGTTCCACACGCAGTTGACCGGATTTTATAGGGTGGAAATGTCCCTCGTCGCTGCCTTGGTCTGGAGTGAAATCAAAGGCCCACAAAGTGTAACCTCCGACATAATCTTCGTACGAAATACCGTGACTGGTGTTGGTTCCTAGTTGCCCCGTAGCTTCGTACAGGGACAAGTACGATCTCAAATAATTCTTCTGGGCAAAGGTAGGTTCGAAGGGTCTGGTACACAAAGTCTTGCCATCGCGACTGACTTCAATTTTGGACACTGTGTAGTGCTTAAACTGGAAAGGATTTTGATCGTGGGCTCCGTTGAAGGCTGCATTACTGACGATACCAACGATTAAACGTTTGGGTAACTGTCCTTGGAACAGATGATCTTCGATCTTGGATCGGAGTCCAGCAGCAATGGTGAATGTTTTCACTTCTACACGTCGTATCGGATATTTGGCGGTCGATCTGCTCAATGTTTGACTGATGTCGTTTCCCGCATTAGGTAACACTTCTACACGTCGCACGTAAAGTCTGGCTTCTTGGATGATGGTTTTGTACTCGTTGGCTTGAGCCATCAAATGGAAAGCGACACTGCTGCGATTGAGTCTCAGGCGAATATCTACTCCGTTCAGCAAATACTTCTCTTGCAACCACATGTCCAAATGCAAACGATCCATCAGTTCTAAACTACGACCTTGCAGGATTTTCCTTCGACGATCGTTAAAACCCACATTGTGAGGATCGTCATCGGCTGTCAGGGCTCTGTCGTTAAACGTGTTCTCACCTGCGGTGTCAGGTTTCCATACCACGCAAGCATCCAGATGAGTGTTCTTGACCTCTTTTCCGTACGTCAAGAGATTTTCTAGGTACGCTCGGTAAGGGTAAGTATCCGTGCTACTGCTGATCAGTTTGTTATTCAAGTACAAATCCACTTCGCTGAACAAGGAATGCATGAAATTGTTGACGGGAGCTACTGCGGCATCGGCTCCCGGATTGGTGTTGTCGGTTTTGATCACTTTCAGCTTTAGATACAAGTAACTATTATTCAGATCGATGTAATCTTCGGGCTGTCCTTTGATTTCAAACTCGATGGGAGCGGAATCCACCAAAGAGGAGACGGGATGAAATTCGACCCATTGGGATTCTTGCATCGTCATCATGGTGGGTGGCATGGCAAACAGATCCAGTTCCGACTTGGAACAAGCACAAGACTCTCGGTGCATCATTTTCCTTTTTTTAATAATCAAAAACGTCTAACTCTCGGACGGTTTTTCTTTTCTTTGTCTTTCTAGCTCTAGGGGCGTGAAGTCCTCTGAAAGGGTGTTTTCGTCGTCTTTTTCTGCCTTGTCCTTGTTGTGGCCTCAGGGAAGCAGGAATGCCTAACTCAGCATTGCCCAGGGCATTTATAGGAGTTTCTCGCCGACCCAAAAGGTCTTTGCCCGTTTGAAGCAAAACATTTTTGCCTGCTCTCAAGAAAGCTTCTTTGGGGCTTTGTTTGTCAATGATGACATTTTGGAGAAATTCTTTACCTTGCGTCAACGCGGCATCTTTTAAGGCGTGTAATCCTCGTGTCACCATCGGTTTCAAAATGGGAACCACTGTACGAAAGGCCGATTTGAGCATATCACCTAAACCATGTCCTCGCTGTCGAGCAACTCCTTGGTACACAGGATACATGACTGACAAAAAGTTAGAGTAATCGTTTTCGAAAATGGAGTTTCACTGTGACTTTCCCTTTGGTGAATGGAATATTTTGCCCCAGATCTCCTTTTATAGTAATGTTGACAGTGTCGAAATACGGCTTACTGACGGACAAATAGTGAGGATTTACAAATTCACGGTGAACGTGATAGGTGTTTCCACCTTCCTCGTCAGCCTTCGTGGCAGAATCCACTTTGAAAGGAATGACACGCAGTAACGGTACGGAGGTGTGTCCCACTACGTTGTACTCCACCACATCGGAGTACACAAAAATCAAATTCAGTCCTAGGTTCATTTCTACAGGGAATCGAAAATATTTCGCAAAATCCACGTTACTGGTCACGGCTGGTATTTCGTTTGCAATCTTGATTAACTTAGGGTCTCCACCCAAAATGTGATACAATTCAGGACAAAATGTAATGGCCAATATTTTGTCCTCAGAAAATTTCATCAGTAGGCGACGAGATATTTTGTGGTACTCGATTGTGACACTTTTTTTGGCTTTCTCCAAAGCTTTACTAAACATGAAATTGAACCTCTCAGCTATGGTGTTCACCAAATGTTGACCACTAAAATAATAACCTGCAGGAATTTTCAACAGATAAGTGGTTCGTCTAGTTATGGGGCTTAGTGTTTTCATAAAGTCAGCTACACCACCACCAGTAGCGCGTTCATCCATGACTTGTTGCACTTGCTCGTCATGAACTTCTATCGTCAAAGTATTTTGATTTTCGACGATGTTTTTGATTTGTGTAGGGTGAATCATTTCTACCAAAGCCACTTCCCAATGGGCTTCGTGATCCAATCGGATGGCCTGAGGTAATTTGGCCGAGAAACAGCACAAAGTGTTATTGGGAAACACCTCCATGGAACTGTCACTGGGTAACGTTAAGTAAAATTGGTTGTTCATAATTCCACAGTTCTAGTATCCGAGGAGTCACTGGAAGTGAGAGGAGTGTCTAAAAGAGGATGGTTAGGGTGACTGTTGGAACTGACGTTGGACACAAGGCTCCCGTTGTTGTTGTTTCCGTTAGAGGAATATTTCAGAGACGGATTGGGAAGAAGGTAACCAATGCAACTGCTGAGTAAAATGGTCCACAATTGTTTATCTCCTTGTTGCAAACTCAAATTGGCAATGGCAGCACCGATGACACAATACACCACAAAGATTTGGCAGAAAAAGACGATTTGAGTTTTAGGCACACGTTCTCCACACCACACCCACAAGGGTTGTTTTTGTAGATCTTGCAGAGAAGAACTGGGGGAAGGAGTGGTCACTGCAGTAGCTGAGACTGTGTTGAAGGGCATGATGGTCACTTCTTTTTATAGTCGATGAGTTGCGAAGCGTCGATCCAAGAGTCAAAACTGGGAGGATATCCTTTCCAACGTACTTTGACTTCTTTGACACGTTTCTTTCCTACTTTACGAGTTCTTCGATCGAGAATGCTTTCGATCTCGTACACGTCGTCTTCTTTTTTGGTCACACGTTGTAACTCGGGTAAGTAAAACGTTCCTTTTAACACTTCCCCGTTCATGTCCTCTAATTTATAGACGGGAGGATAACGACCACGCACACGTTCAGTGACACGAAACAATTCGGTGGTCCAATTGGGTAAGTAACCTTTGTCGAAAGTGCGTTTGGTTTTGCCAATGCGTACCCAATCTCCCGTGGCCAACACTTCACCTTTCTTGGGGACAGGCACTGTCGTGGACGGTCCAAACAGGCGCTCGAAGACGGTCACTTCGTTGTCGGGAGTCACTTCTTGGGGGGCACGTCCAATGCTCCGATGGTAAGATTGGTTGTACGATTGAACGAGGTGTGGCAAGACGTCAATGTACTTGAGAGTGTGTTGATGCGTAAAATATTTCCACATGCGTTCTTTCAAGGTACGTTGAAAACGTTCCACGATGCTGGCTTTGGTTTCGGGATTCTCGGTGGTGAAAAAATGAATGTCACGTTTCTTCAATTCTTTTTGGAAAGCTTGGTTTAGAAATTCGGTGCCTTTGTCCGTTTGCCATCGAAGAGGGTGACGACCACTTTGTTTCAACACCAGTTTGAGGGCTCGCACTAACTCACTGCTCGATTTGGAAGTCAATGGTACGACCCAAGCAAATTTGGAAAAGACGTCGATGACACAAAACAAATATTTGTAGCCACGATTGTAGGTGGCTAAATGAGAGACATCGGCTAAATCGGCTTGCCATTGGTGATCGATACCCTCCACTTGGGTGCGACTTCTGGAAAATTTTCGTCGAATGGGTTTGTGTAAGGTGTACGTGGCTTGTTCTTGTAACCAGTGTTGCACCTGAGGTAAACGGATACTTTTCAGTCGAGTTTTGGCAGCACGATACAATTTCTGAATTCCTCCGTAACCAGCAGGATGAGCTGGATCGTAGTAAATGCTGGTTAACACCTTCTCCATGTTTTAATAAGTGATCCAATTTTCACGAATGCTAGTCTGAATGGAAGGAGGGGGTGGTTTGGAAACGGTCTTACGTGTCCGATGTGCCACGGGCGTAGAAGTGGAAGGTAGTGGTGGTGGTGGTGGTGGTGGTAATGGAATGGTTTTGGTCTTCTTTTCTTTTTTCACTTCTGGTTTCCCTTCTTTCTTTTTCACCTCTGTCGAAGGTGGAGTAGACATCATCTTTTTAACCCAAGCTTTAAGTTCTTCTCGTTGCGGTGTAGGGAAGGGGTCAACAAGGACGCTGCAATCTTACTAGGAATGGGAGCTGCTGACGGTGTTTGAAAAACTTCTCGTGCCTCTTCTTCCTCAGGCCTTCGTGGGGTTGTGTCTGTCTTGACCGCTGGTGGTGATGGTAGTGGTGGTGGTGATGGACTTTTCATCAAGGCCTTAAAATCTTTCAGAGTGGGTGGAGCTGTTTCGTCTAAAGCTTTCTGGTGAAAGAGTTGCAGTCGTTGCAATAATTGACCGTACCGTTGCGATTTTTCCGTTTCTGACAAATCGCTGCGATCCATCAACGATTGCCGTTCGTGTTGTATCTGGGACATCTCGGTCAAATGAGGATTGGGAGGTAAATGTGGGGTTCGTTGTTCTTGCCAACGATGGTATTCCATCCATCGTTTGTAAGGGACTAAAGCTAGTTGTCGTCCTTCCATCAGATTTCAAGGATCACGTCTGAGATCTTTTGATTTCAGAGGTCCCTTTTATCTTCTTGGTCCTTTTTATCTTCATCCTCCCATGTTTCCCAATACTCCTTGCAGCAAGGGTCCTCCTATTGTTCCCATTACTCCTTTCAGTAAGGGTCCTCCTATTGTACCCATGACTCCTTTCAGTAACATGGGTAAAAAGGGTAAAAATTCCTCCACGTTGCACCAACATCTTTTTCTTTTGACGAATAGGTATTTTCTTTTGGATCATTTGACGAAGAACGTGTCGATGTTTGCCTAAGCATTCTTTCTGGTGTTTAGACAAAGGTATTGTGCCTTTCAAGACATTCAGACAACATTCGCACACGGTATCAATAACATCTTTGGAGGCTGTTTGAATGAGATTTTTTCGCATGGGTGAAGGAGCTTTGGACAGGACGGACAACATGTCCCAATGTTTGGCCAAACGAGGTGGCAGTCCTTTCCTTTTCTTTCCTTTGGAGGTAGAAGAGGAATGTCTTTTTTGGGGTGACATCTTTCTCAGTGGGTTTGTTGGTTCCGTGGCATACAACAAAAAAATTCACTAACGTCAA
>JAECUM010061178.1:0-11880 GCA_016617855.1 Megalonaias nervosa
CTTAAACTCACAATCGATATAAAAGAAATAATGCACCAATCTTATTTTATTTTTAAAAGAAATAAAATAAAGTTGAATGCTTTATCTATATAAAACATGGTTATTATAGTTTTAAGCCTGGGTACAAAATACATGCTGAATATATTTGTAACTATCAGGATTCACTTCGATCATCACAAAAAGGCCTTGAACAAAAAATGGAATCCCAGACTAAAACTTCAAGAATTTGTTATTTTCAATGACTCGAAAAAAAGCTGGAATATTTAAATATTTTCCTCCTGCTGCTCTCCTGCTGCATAATTTCATTTATGTATTTTTCTCATATTACCTAAATTAAAAAGATTTTATGTCTGTATTCCTTGTATTTCCCCTCTTATTGGTGTCATGGGTATTTTCCCTAAATAAAAGAAAACCAAAAATAATTTAAAAAGAAAAGAATTTGAAATGGGATTGCTCTTATTTCTCCTTGATAGTTTCTCTTCTTCTTCGTTCCATTTTATGTAAATTTTGGTTCCTTTTCTTGTATTTCCCTCTCGTGTTGTGCGAGTTTCCATGCCTTACTTCCCAATGCCGTTTCACTACACGTGCCTGGACGTGAAATTGCGCCGGGATGTTTGGTTGACATACCTGGTCTTCAGAGGCACGGTACAGTACATAACCGACCCATTTTTTTCCTTTTTATCCAAGTCACAAGTTAAGTTTCCTAACTAAAATGTTTTATCAGTTATTAAAAACTTCAAAGCGGAAGCTTTAAATATAAATTTTTCATTACTTTATGTGTCAAAATTAAACGATTTTGGACCAGTTATGAAATGTTTGCTAATTTTCATTTGTGCTGTTTCGAAACGTTATTTACTGAACCTGTCTTACGGTAAATACACGAAATAGAACTTTGCAACTATGGATATATATTGAAGTATACATACATACATACATACATACATACATACATACATACATACATACATAAATACATACATACATTTAATTACCCAATTAACTAACTAAATATATTAATTAATTAATAAGGCAGAAACTACGAGAATATTTTCCTTCTTTCATTATATTTTTATTTCCAGTTATTTCAAAGAGCTATGTATTACAATTTTTATTTACTTAATGACACGAATTTTGAAGCAAATTGCAACATCATAACCAATAAAAGTAGGAATAAATTCGTTCGGTGACAAACGCCATGGCACCGTTTCAAAACTATTACATACATACATTTCTAAAGCTGTGAAACGGCCCCCTGCAGTTTCAGTTATAGCTAGCGAGCGCAATGGCGTCACTAGGGTTGGTGTCACCCAGTGTAGTAACTCATGGTGTCACCTCCATGGACCCCCTTCCTGCACAAAAATTCAAAAATTTTATAGACAATCATGTGCGGTAACTCATGCCGTCACCCCCCTGGACCTCCTTCCTGCACAAAAATTCACAAATTTTATGGACAGTCATTTTGGTGTCACCCCCTCTGATAGTGTCACCCGGTTCGGTCCGCATCCCTCTTGTGACGCCACTGAGAGAGGGTAGGAGAAAAACTGACCGATTACAAAACGGCCACGAAATGACATTGTTCCTGATCAGACGGAACTTACAAAACGACCATTATAGACAATCATGTACGGTAACTCATGCTGTCACCCCCATGGAATTCCTTCCTGCACAAAAATTCAAAAATTGTATGGACAGTCATTTTGGTGTCACCCCCTCTGATAGTGACACCCGGTGCGGTCCGCACCCCTCTTGTGACGCCACTGAGAGAGGGTAGGAGAAAAACTAACCGATTACAAAACGGCCATTATATGACCATATAAGGTCACGAAATGACATTGTTCTTGATCAGACGGAACTTACAAAACGACCTAGTTCCGTCCAGAAGCAGGTAATGACTCTGCATAACAGCACGATGTCGCTTCGAAACGGAAGTGATTGCGAAACGACACTTTATGATTGCGATTCCACTTTTGTATTGCATTACGTGTCTCGTGGGTAGAGAAAAAAAAAATGCGTGCACACACACATACACACGCGCGAGCGTATGAAAATAACTGATATCTTAGGTGTACTTTAGAATTAGTTATAACTGTAGAGAATAAAGTACGCACCATTTATGATATTATTTATCATGAGGGGAGTAATGGTAACTCAGCTGGTAGAACATCAAACTATTAATGCAAGGGTCGCGGGTTCAATACCCGCCCAGGCCACACTGAGGTGCGCTTCCTCATTGTGTCCTTGGGAACGGCAAATAGCTCCCACTTCCTCAGTATAGAAAACCAATATTATGTTACAACTACAAAACAAACAAAAAAAAAAAATAAAAAATAAAAATAAAATAAAGAAATCTGTTACTTGTCGCAAAACTCCAAACAGGGATGCAATCGTACTAAGCTTTCGGTCAGAAAGGCTATCGTAATTTAAGTTTCATATATCGACTCAATTTTCAGCACAATTTAATAATTTAATCAGTTGATTATTGTTTTAGGAATCAAAATTATTTGTTTATTTCATACGTCACGTTATTATTTTATTATTATTATTATTATTATTATTATTATTATTATTATTATTATTATCTCTAATCATTAAACCAATATCATAACGCGACGTCATGCAGATGAAAATAAAGACGGAATAATGAAAATTACTGTCAAGTTTAACAAATATAGCACCATGTTAACTTGCCATAAATGGCATGAAACATTCCTTCAACTGTTACCTAGGATTTTAAAATGTTTACCTGTCAAATGTTAGCTAGGATTTTAACATGTTTATCTGTTATTTTAAAATGTTTACCTGTCAAATGTTAGCTAGGATTTTAAAGAGTTTACCTGTCAACTGTTAATGAGGATTTTAGAAAGCTTATCTGTCATTTGTTAGCTAGAATAAAAGTTTAACTGTCAAATACTAACTGCATTACTAAAAGTTAAGTTTTAATTTAAAATGTATCTTGCAACTGTATACTTTTTTATTCTCAGTGTATTTGTTTGATACTCAAAATGAAATAATAGTTGTATTCATAACTATGACAATGTATTTCAGAAATGCTGTATGTTTTAATATACATTGATGAAAAAAAATCTCATGTTGTACCTGAAATAAACGCTAGTGTACTTTTATACAATCTTTAGATTACATTTCATTGCCGTAGCCTTTTTTCAGTCTTGTGAATTCTTTTTTATTCTAATTCCTTTTGCTATCAAGGAACGAAAATAAAATGTATCCATACTAGCTGTTGTTGTTCTGTGGTGGTGAAAACAGTAGAAGTAATTGTTGTGATGTGAGTAAGAGTTAATGGTGGTGATAATAATAGAAATGATCGTGTTGATAATAGTAGTGTTAACTGTGCTGAGAGCACTAGAGCTTTTTAGGATGATAATATTGGTCATTGTTGTAAAGAGGGCAAAGTTAATTGTGATGATAATAATAAAGGTACTCGTTTTGATAATATTAGTGATAATGGTGATGATAAAAGTAGATCTAATGATGGTGGTGATAATACAGATAATTGTGGTGATGATAGAAAAGATAATGACAGTAATAATAGTTGAGATAATTCTGCTGATAATAATACATGTAATGATGGTGATGTCAGTATTATTGCTTTAGTATGAGATTTTTCTTGTAATAAATGAAAAAGTGTAACAAAAATTATTACAAAATGTGCAGGTAAATAAGTACAGTACCGTGTAACATTTAATTCAGTGTTCAAAATCGACTTTTTAAAAAGTATGGTGTACAAAATCCACCTTTTAGTGCTGTGAATGAAATCCACCTTTTAGAGCTGTGTACAAAATCCACCTTTTAGTGCTGTGTACGAAATCTACCTTTAGAGCTGTGTACAAAATCCACCTTTTAGTGCTGTGTACATTAAATTCACTAGTAAACAATATATTTTTTCTAATCATCATTGTTGACGATATCTATTGAACAACGAATAATGAAACCTTTCTTTTGTTAAAATTAAGAGTATACATTTCTAATTGGTTATGCTATTATATAGACAGCATTGTCAGTAATTTGTATGTTTTAGACCGTGTATGAGGGGGTATCTGACAAGAACAAATGAAAGCCTCGTTGATGGAATTTTTTTTTGATACTTTGTGTTGCACAGAATGTAATGGCCTACAGTTAATGTCATCAAAACAAGACAACTGACACACAGGAATATAACGGTTTATCATACGTCATTAGCTTACTATCTTGTACTTAATACTGTTTATATACGATATTTATGACTCAGCCATTTCCCTTCTTCACATGATATTAGAAAATGTCAGAGCAGTTTCGTTTTTAAAATAATGTCGAAAAGAGAACTTGTGAGGAAGACGTGCTGATAGGCATGTCACAATAAAGTTATTTTTAATGTAGCTGTATTTATCTTGGCATTAGCTACACACTGGTGAGAAACAAAATCTGTGGATACGTGCGTATCAATGACGTTTGAATATTCTAGCCACTTCAACTTGACAACGATGTTGTTGTGGGCTTAACACCATCTTTCTGCACATGATAGGCTATACATGGTGAACATTATGACTAGTGGAAGACGAATCCAAGAAAACCACGGTAAGAACCACCGACCCACGGGAAGCTACTGGCAAGACGCCTCACATACCTACATGGCCGAGTCAGAGACTCGAACAAATGCGGACAGAGGTGAAACGGCAGTGATTTATGACAATATTGTATACACTCTCTTGCATTATATCTTTCTCATCACAACATCACCCAGTTATTTACAGATACATAAATTCTTTTTATGTCGGCTATTAAAGTTATGTATGTGTGTGTTTCTACATTAAATGAAGTTTAAATTATACAAATATCAGGTAATACATAAACAGCAAGAACAGACTTAAAGACTTAATAATGTATCCTTACCTTAAATATTTACAGCATGTTTTCTGTTTTCTAATTTCGTGGTGTTTGTTTTTATTTTTGTAAACATATCATTATATATGTTTTTTAAGTGTTGTCAAATGTTGTAAAGCGCTTAGAGCTTCTAAAGATTAGGCGCTATACAAAGTCCTCATTATTATTATTATTATTATTATTATTATCTTAATGTCTGTATTTAAGTTCTGTTTGAGAGTGTAATGGAGCTTTCTTGTTTTATTTGTTTTTTGTCTTATTTGTTTGTTTGTTTTTCTTTGTCTTTTTTTTATTTTTGAAGTGTGATATATTTTTATCTGTAGAAAACTCTAGGCACACTTAGGTCTTACAGATTTAGACCACCCTGAACATGATATAGTACTTTGTTGAATTGGTAGCCATGGAAACCTCGTTCTCGTGAAAATTTCAACACGAATGTAACGTGATACCGTTTTATTCCGAACAAACAACAAAAAAAGAACCTTTAAGGTTTGTTCGATGAGATATTCACACAACAAAATACTTCAAGACATGTAGCACAGCATGCTTAACTATAGCTACTTTAAAATAGTTTCATGTAGGCAGATTATTTTGTTTCTTTCAATATTCGAAGAGGAAGTGAACAATTTCAGCCGACGCATTGTCATCTATGGTAAATCAATGACTTTGTCGCAGTGCGCTCCACTTATCCAGACTGGTTCATAGGGTTAATTAACCCTACTGAAAGACGGGAACCATTCGATGCACATAGACATATCAGAAAAACGCGGGAAAAATTACATAATAGGTCCTAAACCTCTCCTGACAAATTTACAGCTATCGTTTTATTATGTGTGAATCCCCTGTTGTTGTGAGGTTCGTTGAAGGAAAACATATAATGAGACAGTGCTTTGACGTACATATATACTTTTATTGTAATAATGTACATGAACACCATACGACGATCCTGTTGCATGGGCATTTCACCTTTAAACACGTTTTGACATGTTATGTACATGGTATATACTTAAAAAGGACATGGTTCAATAAGGTCCAGTTTTGGCCTAAAATTGGAGACAAATTAAAGTGTCTTTTAGAGGTTTTTATTTGGTTCTGCCATAACCACTATCTGTCTACTGCAACATACGTGCATGTGATATAATAATACTAACACTTAAATTTTTTCCTAAATAGGCATGTGTTGAATCAAAACTAAATTTTTGTCCGATTTTTTGCCTCTTCGAAGTCTTCAAAAACAAGCATCGCAGTCGAGAACATATTTGATTTCTTGACAAAAGTCACTTTTTCTTAACCATCTAGCTCGTATGCAAATATCATACATATTGTCCTTTGCGTTCATCCCGGACGAACAGAAAAAAATTAGAAAAAAATGTTTTCATAAATCACCCGTTAGATGTCCGTTGCTTACTTCTCAATATTATAAAATGACATTTTTTTCTTTAAAACAAAACTATGTTCAAATGTTGATTGCTATTTTATTTATTTAAGATTTATTCTAGTTTTTGTTTCTTTTAATAAGCTCTTATCGAATCTTGTCATCCCCATATTAAATAATACAAATTACAGTATGAAACTGACTTTTGCATATTAACTAATATAAATTACAGTATGAAAGCGTCATTTTCATAATACTTAATGTTTAATTGTATTTTGGATTTGACCTTGTTCAAAATCAAGTTCATTGTGTACCTGACCAGTAACTTTTATTTTGGTACGCAAAAAATACCCAGTTAATATTTCTCTAGGAGTGTAAGTTATATATTAAGATAATTATCAACAAAGATAAACATTTTTATTTTGGGTCTATGTCTAGCATATTAGAATCCCCCCATGAAGAACCTGTCGTACCTATCTGATGTTCTTTATTATAATTTTAGTAGCAGATTTTTTGACAAATCAGAATACAAATTACCAAGTGCTCTTCAATAATATTCTTAGACAGAAACATTCATTTGGAATTATAGAGAATTCAAAGACATCTTGGATTATATTATTGTCATAATTTATTGTGATTAATTAGAGGATATCATTACATTCAGGCCGCTGGTACATTAGTACATTCAAGACTACAGGCACATCAACACCTTCAGCGCTTGATTTTATTTCGAACACATTGGAATTCAATTAGAACTTTATTCATTAGGACTAGTGATATAACGTTTTGGACTATTGGAGATTTAATTCGCAAATCTGAAAGTTCTTTGTAAGTGTTTACTTTGTATTCTTTGAAAATACATTATTTGTTGAATTTCCCAAATCTTGTTTGCTTTTGCTCTTTTCTATTACTTAGTTTAAGACTACGGAATCGTAATAATTTATTGTAAGGGTTGATTTAACGAAAGCCAGGACATTGATCGTAAGGATTTATTGAAGGAATGCCAGGACACTGATTGTAAGGTCTGATTTAACGAATGTCACTGAGGGTAAGGTCTGATTTAACGAATGCAAGAACATTGACGATAAGGTCTGATTTAACGAATTCTAGGACACTGATCGTAAGGTCTGATTTAACGAATGTCACGACATTGATCGTAAGGTTTGATTTAACGAACGCACGACATTGATCACAAGGTTTAATTTAACGAATACCACGACATATATGGTAATGTCTAATTTAACAAATGCTAGACACTATAAACATTAGAATGTTGCTAATTCATGCTGAATTTTAAATAATCATTTATATTGTTTAATGGTGTAAATTTATATGAAAGCTATTATTATTATTATTATTATTATTATTATTATCATTATTATTATTATTGATTTATATTAATGAGTTATAGGATTACATTTTTAAAACTTTGTTGCTATTTTCAAACACGTTTGTAGCAGTGTTAGGCTAAGACGCTAGCATAGCAGTTATGAAAAGTGCCAGAAAACTGCTAAAGTTTAAGGTCATGTCTAGTATACCTGAATATTTCAAATCTATCTCGTTTTAGTTCATGATATTCGTATGCAGTGTTTTGCAGCGGGGAGGGAGAGGTATACTCCTATTACACCTGCACTCGTATTCCTTTCTGCCATTAATGACACGTCTTGTGTCTTATTTTGAACGCTTGTCCATATGATCTCTCTTGCTGTGTGTGCTCGCATTAACAACTTGAGTTGATCTCCCCCAACCCCAACCCCCCAAAAATATCACGGTGGATCAAAAACGTTTGGCATGTTTCGCCATCGTTGTTCTTGTCTATTCCCACTTCTGATGGTTCCCACCAGAGAACTAAAATTGAACGGTAGGCTTACATTTTTGCGTATTAGCTATTATTATCCGTATTGCTTACAAAAGTTACTCATAACGGTTTGTATCTTTAAACATCAGTCGTATTGCAAAGGTTATTGTTTGTCATGTATCTTTCAAATATTATTTCCATTACCTGTACGGCGGTGATCTCCAAGAATTTAACTTCTTTGTGTATGTGCTGTCATTTAAGTGTATTTATGTGTTTTTCTGTATCTACAAGTCGTTTTTTTGATCGGCGACTCCGATACGACTGCCAGTGTGTTGTATCTTGCATGTCCGGGACAATTTAGAAGTTCAATCCAGAGCCTGTTGAATTTAAGGTAGGAATCTCCATTTCTTTAGTGATTATTTCATCTAACAGCCTTTCATTGTTTTTGTTACTATCCTATATTTTGTTTATCCCCCTCTCTCAATCTCCCTTTCTCTCATAATGAAATGAACTTGCTTTTTGTAAGTGATCAAGAAATTCAAATTTTACTGATCCTCACAAATGTTGGCCGATCCATTCAGACTTACATATTCATTTTCCGAGCGTGGATGGTACTTGCAAATATCTTTATTAAGATTATGTTTTCAATACACATCTTTATCATCCCCACCACGTGACGTTCTGCATGTGACTGTGCTTCTGTGCGAATCACCGTTGTTTCCAATCATCCGTTGATTATCATTTCAATTTTTTTGCGTTTTCGTACACGTAATGTGTTTATTCTATTTTCGGAATACCTCGACTTTTATTGTTGATATTGTGATGGAAAATCAAAAGGAACGAAACGAAGTTGACTACATAAACTAATGCATTTATGCTATTGTGATTTAAAACAATTCCGTAGTAACAGCACTGAACACACACACACACACACACACACACACACACACACACACACACCCGCATACACACTCATGCAGAACAAGGGCTTGTGTGTTAATGTAAATATCATTAGTCCAAGAATTCATAAGCAAAATTGTGTTTTATTATTTCTTCTTCCTGTTGCATGAAAACTTTCCGGCATTCTATGTAAAGTTACTGGATTACATCCTTTACATGGAATAGAAATTTGCCCATCACTCAGATACAAGCAGAGTTCTTAATCTGACCACCACCAGAATATAGGCACATCTCTAACGGAAGGGTAATTTGCCCATCATCCAAATATAGGCACATCATTAATGGCAGGGTAACCTGCCAATCATCCAAATATAGGCATATCTCTAACTGAAAGATAATTTATAGATCACCCGAATATCCACATTGGTAATTTGAAGGGTATTTTCAAATCGCTTCTCTAAAGCTTTGGATTCCCTTTGAACTTATCGCATTTGGATAACAACCTGCTCTACAACGTACCACTTTCAAGACAAGGGATTCAAAATCGATTTTGTTCACTTCCTTATATTAAATATTAACCAAGAAAATAATGAAGTATTTTATTTGCCGGCTATTCCAGACCAATTAATGTCACGACGTATGTACTGGAGTTTTTCACTCGGGGAAAGATAATGTAAAACAGCAATTTACCTTACGCTGTCTCTGCATCATCAGTTGCAGGTATCTATTTCTACTGGGCTGTTTAAAGGGATGTATTTCTTGTCATTATTATGTCACCTATGGTTCTCTTTAAATTCAGCTCTCAGAAAGAGAAAAAGAATACAAAATATTATACAAAGAAAAAGAATCCTCCAAAAAATAAAAAATATAAATAGATATTGGAAATATAAAAAGTAACATGCACGATGGCATAGGAGTTTTCAGTATAATCTAACCCGACAATATAAGATAAAAAATATCCTGATGAAATAATACAAAATGGACTGCTTGATTAATTGATTGATTGATTTATTATCAGACACAATTAGACTAATGTGCATCAAGTTATTGGAGGTATCTCCAGGTAATCGATTAGAACTGCATACATATACAACATGTATGCTTAGATAAGAAATTTCATTCATTAAAACATGCATGCACATACATACATACATACATACATACATACATACATACATACATTCATAGAGTAGTATAAATGATAAGATAATGGATTTAAATGACAGAAATTCAGTCTATATAACAGCGCAGTTGTTTCGACTTTGGTTGCAGCAGCAGTATTGCTTTTAATAAAGAAACAAAATTGTGTTTTTAACGCGTTGAAAATAGCGAACAGCAAATACTATGATCCATTGGCACACAAAGTCACGTGATCGTAGATTCAGGTTAATGACCATATGTGTAACTTACTGAAGACTGTATATTCGTAAAAGCTAACGGCGTGTCTCTCCCACTCTCCGTTTCATGTTGCTGTACACTGAATAGTCAAGTTTTCGTAACCAAAAGCTTGAGAATTACTCTGCAATAAATTTCATTTAACCTAAACACAAACACATCTGCTCTAATACAAAATAGGTTATGCGAAATGTGGCGCAGTTCCCATGTTTTATTATTCTACCTCACGTAGATTAAATACACATGCGATTGCTGTCTTTCGCAAACCCGTCTACTACTCCTTTGCAGTCATTTAAATAGAGACTTCATATTATTCCTGTCGCAGCATTGATAGTTTATCTTGTTTCTTTTCTAAGTTAATTAGCCGGGACACCATCTCCAGGCAGTCACTACGCTGTAGTTCAGCTAATCAGGCGAACTTTTGTTTTTGTTTCCGATCTTAACAATAATCAAGAAGATGAGGGGACCCGTCAAGATCACATTACTACAGAATACCAGCAGGACAACTCTCGTCGTTGAAGAGATAAGAGAGACTGAATAATCCACTGACGTAATAAACAGGGTCATCGGGGAGTATTATGGTATTTTGCTGACCTACATTTGGGGTCGTCCATCGGTCGACCATAGGGGTCACATTTCATGGTCTTTCCCGCCAAAGTGTCAGTCTTTGTTCACCCAATGATAAGATAAGGAGTGGAAATAGCTCGCACGTTTTTTAATACCTCGCACTTGGTTACCTGCAAAACTTAATTAACATATGCTTGTTGTGATAAATATTTATCTTTTTGTAAAACGGATTTAAAGCGCCCCCCCCCCCATCTCTCTCTCTCTCTCTCTCTCTCTCTCTCTCTCTCTCTCTCTCTCTCTCTCTCTCTCTCTCTCTCTCTCTCCATCACGACCAATTTCTGGTTCTTTCGAACTGATTTATTAGGACCTGCACATTCCCTCTGTACATCTTGAAGACACGCCACATAAGGCAATTTGCCGTAGATTTTATATGCCTGTAAAACGTCACGAGCATATGTTCCGCTTAAGTGGATTTTCTACGTGTATTTCCATTTTACATTAGTGTTAAACATATTTTATTGAACAAAGTTCTGCCAACTTAGTACTGATCATTACACAGATACGACATAATTAACCACAAACATTGCGGTACACATTTTGTATATTTAAGATATGTGCAGGTGGGTTGGGTTATAAATATACGGAGAAATACATGTAGATATGTAGATTCGTTCTGTATTCTATTTCAGGTTGTTTAATTAAACCGTTTGGCGTTCTTTATAAAAGTCTGAAAGAATTAGATAATTTTTCCGTTTTGATCAAACGTTATATCTCTCTTTCCACCCTGATAACAAACTAGATCTGCTGTTTTCACTCAAGTAATTCTTGACTTTAGTTTTTGGGACATTCAAATAAATAGGTATATGATTTCCAATGTCTCCAAAATGGTGAAATTTTATGGTGGAGCAAGCATGGTTTGCAAATAATCATGGCTTCAACTACTACATCTTTTAGTTTTTTTTTTTTT
>JAECUM010061179.1:0-23532 GCA_016617855.1 Megalonaias nervosa
CTCTTTCTTTGTGTTACTTTGAACGAGCCGATACGTAACAGTAGCTAAAACAATCTGAAATCTAATTGGGTAAATAAGTTAATTAAAAATGACAGACTTCATGACATGGTCTATGTGCAAGAAGTTAAAAGCAAATTCATTGAATATTACAGAAATTGCATTTGCTGCACATTTTATCCAAATGAGTATGGCAAAACACAAGTTAAAATATGATATGAAAACAGAAATCACTAGAATGAGTATCTTTTAAAAATGTGCAGATGGGGAAACGCATCTTAAATGTAAAATATCCGGCAAAGTATTTCATTCAATTTGATGTCATGTAGTCATCTTTTAGCTCCTTGTGTAAACTGTTAAATCTGTTAATCAATGATGCTATAAACAACGACATTTGACAATGATATTAGACATTTTAGTACCTTAAACGTTTACAAAATTTTCATACGTCTTCTCTAATTTTTCTGGTCCATCTTTTTCACTTATTTCAAGTCAAGCTTTTCATTTCAAGTCAAGCTTTTCATAGGTTACTTCATTATATCATTGATTACTATGTTTACTATTATTATGCTTTTACAATTTCTTGATAAACAGAGTTATTACTATTTTTTCTTCGATAGATCCCAGTTCCTTTTCTAGCTTTTATGTATCTATTTCAACCTTATTTTAATAAACAAAGCAATGGCTGACGATGGCAGAGATTATAAATAAAATAACTCGGCATATGAATAAGATGATATGGTATATACGCAAGTCAAAGCGGAGGAAGATGATGTGGTAGGTACGCAAGTCAAAGCGGAAGAAAATGATTGATAGGACAATTCTTACCCTACCTATTCAAGATTTAATGCAAGGACAATTCCTAACCTACCCTACCTATGTAAGATCATCAACAATGAACGAAAGGACAATTACTACCCTACGTATCCAAGACCATCAATATTGAATGAAAGGACGATTCCCACCCTACCTATTCAAGATCTTCAACATTGAATGAAATGATAATTCCTACTGTACCTTTTCAAGATCTTCAGCAGTAAATGAAAGGAACATTCCTACGCGACCTATCTAAGATTTTCAACAGTTAATGAAATGACAATTGCAACCCACCTATCCAAAATCTTCATCATTGAGTGAAAGGATAATTCCTACCCTACCTATCCAAGATCATGAACACTCAGTGAAAGGTCAATTCCAACTTACTGATCCATGAGATTCAAAATTGAATGTAAGGACAATTCCTACCCAGCTATCCAAGATCTTTAACAATGAATGAAATGACAATTCTAACCGACCCATCCAAACTCTTCTACACTGAATAAAAAGACAATTCATCTAAATATAGCATAACCGTTACATACTTATGCGTTATGCAAATGTCCCAAAATATACTAAGCAGACGTTATGTTAAACATAAGCTGAACTTGAACCTTATTTAAAAAAAAAACAAAATTAGCAGCAAGTTTAAGAATGATTTTGAATGTTGTTTTGTCATAGCTGAATTTAATTACGAACCTGAGTTTCCTTGGAGGACCACAGTAGTTGTTGATGGTAATATTTCATGCTGAATTTTAAAGCTTTGAAGGATTCCACGAAGAACATATTGACGATCTACTGTATGGGGATGATCTTTTAATGTTGTTGGCGGTCTTTACTTGGCTGGCCATAGATAAAGCAAGTGCTTGCAACCGATAGGCCTGATTCGAATTTCCACTTAATTGTGCGACAGGGAAATAGGGACTGTTGATTTTCTTGATAGGGTCTCCTTCAAATTTTGTTTTATTTTGATGCCATAATTATTCATACTTTGGGGCGTTGTTGTACACAGTTAATCGCTGAATAGTGGCCGCGGCATGGAAGAGACGAGTAGATTAGGCCTTTCGAGCACTGTAACTGGTTTCTCCGCCTGGAGAACTACTTTTGAAGCCATTTCCTTCGTGATATTTCGTAAGGAATTTTCATCCATGGGCTGTTTTTTTTTTTTTTAAACCATAACTGAGGATTTTGTGCCTTATTGTAATTTATGGCAAGATAGAAGGGTCGGCCAAGTGTGCACGGGTACGAGGGCCTACTATATACAAATTCCTTAAAGGTCCATGCTGAGCGATTTTCAGAATCATCGAGGTTGTGAAATTGCTTGGGACAAAATTCATGCTGGTGAGTACTGGGCTTTTAACCTATCCTTGTTTTGGTTTATCTTTCATTAAATTCTAAACATTCTACACCATTCTCCGTTTTCACTTGAATGTCACACTAGTATAACTTTGTTTTCTGAATCGCCACGTAAACCTAACAACATAGTTTTTTGAAGCCACCTTTTATTCGTCGAAGCGTAGGGCCGTGGATACCTACAGTGGTTTACCCTTTTCCGCATATTTAATTTCTTCAGTAGCTGTCAGTGGCTCATCTTTATTTGGCTTGCTCGTTTATTTAAGATCTTTTCTCTCTGAACCGAGCACAGTACACGAAGTGTAGAATTCTTGGTCTTTTCAGATACTGTGCGAGTGGTTTTTGGCCTCAAATAATGATTGCGCCCCATTGATAGCTTGTGAGGCTGTCATGCTGGCAATTAGTGCCATCTCCTTTTTCGGATAGACAAGAAATGTGCCTAAATAACAATCCAGCCTAGATGGCTTCACAAACCAGATGCTTTTGGTCATTTTGAACAACGTTTGTTTCGACATTATCAGCAGTCAGCAGCTAGAAATTCAATTTCAAGTAAATTCACGTAAAGTCAAAAATAGACTAAATACGAAATGTTTTGTCCCAGATTCTGTTTGCATTTTTTAAACTATTTGTCTCTCGTGGTTTAATTTTTTGTTGTTTACACACATAACTGATGATGGTGATCCAGTTACCAGCATTATGCAGTCTTGTGTGCTTAACAAATATTTCATATTTTTCGTTGCTAGGAAATTTTTGTTTCATGAAATGATTTTATTAGTGTATCAATCTTTTTTACTAGGACTTAAGGTACTTTCGCAGTACTTCAACTTTAATACTGCGTTTTTATTAGACTCTAATGTCATGCGCGATGGTATCATGTGTTTAAGGTCATACGGAGTCAGATCGCCATTAATATTTCTATACATTACATACCTATATTTATCCGAGCTAAAGTCAGAGCAAAGTTCCAATCACACTAGGATTTCTAGGGGTAACTGTGCCGTTATACAGCATTACACGTACCAAAACCTGACAGCAACTGTCAAGCATAATTATACCTTTTAACTGATCAATAGATGCCGGTTTCTAAACTCCGTTTCCGGGTCAATCAAAACAGTTTGTTACCATATGTTACTCGGACTTTACTTGAGGGCTACCAACATACTTGTTTCACAACTACAATGAAATACATCTTAAAACAAAGACCGATTCTTCCACAGTCATTCTATGGCAAAAGCAAATTATATATCAGATATTTCAGAGTGAAAAACACAGCCAAACAAAACCTCTACATTTAGATATGAACTATGTTAGCCGGGTACTGACTTGGTAGCATTTTATCCTAGTTTTACATAATACGTACTCCTTTGGGATTTCCTTCGAAATCGGTCCCTTCATGCTACCGTTAGAAGTGAAGTTATCCGTGAGAGCGATGATTCTATAAGGAAAACTATATATGTTTTGTTTCGAGTGGGCAATAAGAACGAGTTTGATAAGGCGTAGGAATATCGAGGCCCTCAGGTCGGGACGTATGTTCCTACGCCGTATCTAAAGAGTTTTTTCTCCCGACAAGGAACAAAACGCCTGTTTTTGTATACATTACATATGCCTTTTCATGCGCACATTCTTTTATTTTGTAATGTATACTTAAAAATATTAATTAGGCATTTGGCTTTTTGTGAATGATCCGTCATGTGCACAACCGGGGCTAGGCCTAAATCTATACTGTGGAATTGAGTCATCGGCCTGTCTGTATTTCAAATATGGATTTACTATTTAGTTTTGAAATTTTAGAAGTGTAGCACGGACATGTGACTAAATTTAATTTGCAGACACGCGCAAATGGATTTTTTCCTTACGTCCCAAATGAAACAAAGGTCTTTGACTAGTAAGTGACCCTATTTCTTACACTCTACTGCCTAAATAGACACTCTCCTTCCAAGCAAATTTCAGGACAAATTTCACAGACTATCAGTAATTATATACATTCAATTTTATACAGAAAACGTATTAATGTACAGTAAATTCAAACATTTTTGTTTTCATTTAATACAAGAAATTGTTGATGCATTTAACAGAAAATGATAATTTAAGCATATATTTTTAAGAAATCGAAGATTCGGTTTCTTTCTAACATGTGGACTAGATTTTTTTATATTCATTTGGATAATATTTTAAGAAAATTCTCAATATTGTAATATTATGTTTTCTTTATTATCTACCTGAACAGTCGCAAAAATTTAAAATGTTAAGATACAGTTCCTTCTATGTGCCCCCGTGATAAAAATGTGTAACAGGATGAAATTCGTATAATTTTGAGTAACAGTCAAAACAGCTGCTGCTGTCTGTGATAAGTCTACCTTTATGTTGCAAATCTTTGTCAGTTTTATCCTCAGATTCACTAAACAAATTCTATTCCTCTAATTTTAATAGACAAATTGCAAGTCCCTCCATATTAACTTGCCCCTTAAAAATTTTAATTCCGCAAACCATGTTTGAAATTGCGAAGATAAAATTAGCTAAGTTTTGTATTTTAGATTGATTTTATTTTATATTGTGGAATTTCACTTGAGAATAAAACATGGGGAAGTTTTCTCCAAACCATGCCTTGGATATTGACAGGGCTCCCCGTGTCTTTCTTACTCTGTTTGGATTTTAAAACATTTAAATACAATATTTCAGCGGCAAAGTCCTCTCATTTTATGTGTCTCTGCTTTATCCGGATTAAGTTTTCAATGACCTACGAGCTCAAATTCCACTTCTTAGAAAGAGAGTATTTAAAGTGCTAATGGACAAGATCTGCTAATTTATATTTATGGATTTAAATTGTAATTTTAACTTTCTCATTTTAATTGACGCGACAATAATGTAACGATAGAACATTATACCATTAGAAAATTCTATATTATCGTTAATATATCGATGGAAAATTATATTTCAGTACAATATTGATAGAACATTGCCTTTTAAGTACAATTCCTCATGAACTGTCATAAAATGTTTAAATAAAGTTTTATTATTTAGAAATCTTCTTACCATCAACATTTTCTTTGATTAAAAATGTTTAATTCATCCTCCGATTAGTTATTTTCCTGAACAAATCGTGTATATTTAAATTTAACCACATTATTAGAGGGTATTGAGAAAACTAATTGGTTTTTCCGCTAGTTGTCCCAATAATAAAAAACGGTTGCTGATATAGTTTTTGAAAAATGTACAGATTCATGGCAACAATTTCAACTTTGACCAGGTCGAAAGTTTGCCGGGAAAAGTATTTTGGGGACATATTCCAACTTTGGAACATGTGTTTCGGGAACATAATCCAAATTTGCCTATTACAAGACTATCTTGATTCATCCCAATTTATCGTATTGGAGGTGTTTGTGATCAATCACACAACTGACCGAAAAAGAATTTTGGGACTGATCCCAAGTTTGCAAAGTAAATATTCATGGGATCGATCCCAAGTTTGTTTGCAAAGATAATTTTATGATTGATCCCAAGTATTCTGAAAACGATTTTTGCAATGGAGCCCAAACGTATTCGGTAAAGCATTGTTTGGATCAACTGTATTTTCGGATCGATCCCAAGTTTTCTTGGCAAGACGTTTTTGGGACTGATCCCAGCTTTGCCTAGGTACTGTATAGGTTTTTGGCCATTGGTTCCAAGATTGCCTGCAAAGAGATTTTGTGGAATACCATAGATAGATTTTAGAACCAATCCCGTTTTTGGAATCTAACTGAATCCGAAGAGAGCTTGAGATGAATATGCGTTTAATTCAGTCTTAGAGATTGAAAATATAGCCTCGACATCATGGTTTCATCTGTACGACTGACACGTCTATTTGAAATTAGGCAAGATCTCAAGCATGACCCATGCCATGGTAAGTAGGGAGTGTGTAACCAATATAATGATTTCACTTTTAAAACTTTAACACATGTTAATGTCCATGAAATATGTTGCTCCTGCATGCAAATAAGTGATACTTCGGTCTTGTTATCTGGAACAAGTAAGTGAGGTATCGGTTATTAGATCTTTGTCGGAAATTTTTCTGCAAATTGCAAAATATGGTTTTGTGTTCATCTGGACCATCGATATCATGAGAATAGCTGCTCCGCTTTTGACATTTCGTTTTTACTTCTTCCACAATAATCCCCTCAATGAGAATTGTATTAAGTGAACATGTCAAATGCAACTGGGACACCGTGATGCATTTTGGAACAAGATGGAAACCAAATGGATTTTGGATCAAATAATAACACCGAACACAGTGTATGCGAATGACAAGTATTTGTTAAATGTAGGACGCGAGTCTCAATACTATCAACATGAATATTAAAGTAACAATTAAGTGGATCAAATTATATAATAACATCCACTTTTACTCCTGTAATGAACTGCCTTACACTCTGACAACAATTTAAAAGACGAAACCAGAATAATTCACCAAATTTCACATCACTTTACTGTGAAGATGTTATTAAACAAAACATTTAGCACGGTTCACATAACCATATACAGAAATTATATAAAACAAAATATGTTGTTTTTATAAACACGAGTATGGTTAATATAAAAAAATGTCCTGACAATAAAAAATTCACAATTCAATGTCTTATTGCCCACTTCAAAATTCACACCCTTAGAATGAATCCTTGATCCTCCGTCTCTTTTTCAGTGACGGCACTCTGTTGATATGTTGTCAGTTATGATGCTATACTGCCACCAAATATGCTGCCATACTGCCAGATATACTATCATACTGACGGTTACGTTGCCCCACTGACAGCTATGTTGCCATACTGTCGGTTATGCTGCTGCATTAATAGCTATGCTGCCACATTGCCGTTATGCTACTACATTAAGAGCTACGCTGCCACACTGCCAGCTCTTTGCTACCACGCTGCTAGCTCTGTGCTAATGTCAGCCCTGTGCTGTTACGCTGCCAGCCCTATCAGCTATAAATAGACCAAACTGGCTAGCGTATTATATTGAATAAGCGTCTTTAATAATAGGATATATACATCCCATGAATCATAAACAGCATATAAAAATACACTTAATAAATGATCACAAAACACATTAAAACACATTACCTTTTTATACTTAAATATAAAGACCTTAACGGTAAACTACATCAAACCTACTATTTTCCATAAACAAACACGGTACAGTTTACCAGAATTCTAAATATCAAGAATAAAAGATAAAAAGGTATATCCATAAGAGACATTTAAATATAGATAAAATTACAAACAGAACTACTTCAAGTTAACTACTACTTACCCCTATGGCTGTAGTAATAATGTTAAATGTAGACGCCTCCTGACAAAGATCTCGACCATCGCTGTGTCAACAGAGGGCATACACTTCCTATAAGTACTAAAAGATAACGTGCAAGACCCAAGGGTAACGTACCTGTGCACGTCATGAAATATGGGTGTCTCGCTTCGAGCGACCTAAAACGAGATGTACCTATTGTACAGTCACTATTAGTAAAGGTAAAAATATTAAACTACTATAAGTAAAACTGTACGCGTCTACGAAGTAAATGTATATATTCATTTTAATGCACCAAGAAGTTATTTTCTTGCCTTATTCCTTGACAAAATTTTAGTTAATAGTGTTACGTGTAGGCTCGTACAAATGTAACAGAAGAAAAAAGTGAAGTCAACAAGCTTTGTATATTTTAACAAAATAATTTATTTCCCTAGAAAACGATGCAAAAATTGGTAAATAGGACTTACGGTTTGTGAATATAATCCAAAATTTAATCCTAAGAATGAAAAATATAAGTCCAATCACTAAATAGTTCTATTAGAATCCAGGTTCGAATCTCGACGACATACAAATATTCAAGGCGATGACGTCAGATGTGGTCCATGTACGAATATCAACAATTCCTCAACTGAATCAGTTTTTGTTTCCGAATAATTCCAGAATAAATTTCCATGAATATCTTTCAGAATGTTTTATAAAAAAGTCAACTTGTTGAGTTTCCAGGAGAATAAATTATTAAATCCAAAAAACATGAAAAACAAACAATCTGGCAACAAATAAAAACAACACCTTGTTCCTTCAAGATGTTAAAACGACTCTGACAGAAAAATATTAAGAATGCGTATTTAAACCCCAAAATCATCATTTCAGTCTCGCGAGATTGGTCATGTGGTCTCTTACTACAAGACATTTATCACGTACGCCCGTGTAGCCCCAATGAAGAACCAATAATAAAAAAAACGTTGTTTACACATGGTGATCACGCAAGCAAAGTATGGCCTTGATATTGACCAATCATTTTAACTGCTTGTTTACGAACTTCCCAACCCAAGACGAAGTAGGTCAACTAAAAGTAATTCTCATGTAACACGCTTTACGTCTTAGATAAACAACATTTACTAAAAGAACCTATCGAATTACTGAAAAAAGAATTTCGAATCCCATGAAAATCTTCATTACAATAAAATGTAATGAAACAAAAATAAAATAAAAGAATTTCAAAACTAGCACACAAACAATTTAATTACATATACGTAACAATTCCCCCATAAAGAAAAAATAAAGAGTTATATAATAAAGCTTTCTTTTTGCCATAGGTAAATTGTACATGAGGTAAACAAAATTACATAAGAAAATTCTTATGAATTATATAAAGTGTATATGAAATAATATTCTATACACGGGAAAGTGCATCTGCAATCAAATTCTCTTTTCCTTTGATGTGCCTGATGTTGAGATTATACTCTTGCAAGAACAAACTCTACCTTAATAATCTTTGATTTTTATTTTTCATCTTGTCGATGAAAGTAAGGAGGTTGTGATCACTATACACATCAACCGCAGAAGGAGCCGAGCTAATGTAAACTTTAAAATGTTGTAATGCCAATATTAAAGCCAAACATTCCTTCTCGATTGTTGAATAATTTCTTTGGTGCTTATTTAATTTCTTAGAGAAATAGCACACTGGGTGATCAATACCATTGCTGTCTTCTTGAATCAATACTGCTCAAACCCCAAAATCCACAGACAATTTTAAAGACTGATTGAAATTTGGAGCTGTTAGAACCGGCGCACTTTTGAGTATGGCTTTTAATCTGTCAAAAGCTTCCTGACATTTTTCGGTCCAAAGAAACTTGTTTCTCTTACTTAACAAATCTGTCAGACGTTCAGCAATATTAGAAAAATTGGAACAAAACTTTCGATAGTATCATACCATACCCAAAACTCGCATTAATTGTTTTTCACTGACAGGCACAGGAAAACCAGAGATAGCCTTCACCTTAGCATCAATAGGTTTAACTTGACCATGTCCCACAATATGTCCTAGATAAGTTACACAAGCACGGCAGAACTCACTTTTAGATAAACTGATTGTTAAATTAGCATCAGTGAGTCTTTCAAAGAATTTCCGAATCATGGCTAGATGTCCTTTCCAGGTGTCGTTGTAGATGATGACATCATCAATATAAGCATCACAATTATCTAGACCGGAAGTAATCATATCATCAAGCGTTGAAACGTACTTGGAGAACCCTTCATCCCAAACGGCATTACTTTATACTGATAGAGTCCATCTGCAGTCACAAACGCCGAAATTTCTTTCGCTCTTTCGGTAAGTGGAATTTGCCAAAATCCTTTCAGAAGGTCAAATTTGGTGACGTACTTGGCATTTCCAATTTTATCAATACAATCATCGATCCTTGGTAATGGAAATGAATCTGTTTTTGTCACGCTGTTCACCTTCCTATAATCAGTGCACATACGGAAAGTTTTATCCGGTTGCGGAACAAGTATGCATGGTGAACTCCAATCACTTTTACTGGGCTCTATGAAGTCGTTCTTTAGCAAATACTGAATTTCCTTTTTCAAGTATTCCTGTTTGAGAGGGTTCATCCTGTATGTTTGTTGTTTCATAGGTTTTGAATCTACAATTTCAACGTCATAAAAAAATTTTTGTTTGTCCTCGTCCGAATATCCGGAAACAAGTGCTCATATTCGAATAATAACTGTTTAAGTTAATTTCTTTCTTGTTGTTGCAAATGTAAAAGTTTCTGGTCTAGATCTTTCATAATTTCCGAATTCGAAGATTTGTTGCTCCAAGATCAACGGTGTCCAATTGAATTTCTTCACTTATATCCTCAGTTTGTGGGACAGGTACAACTAAATTAATTGTATAATTTACTTGGCTATCTCTTTTAATATACTAGTACTCCATTAATTTATTTAGACCAGAGTACTATCATTATAATTTAATTAATTCATTTTCTTCTTTACTTTGTAAGGGCCGTAAAATCTAAATTGAAGAAAATTTTGAAGAATGAGCAAAAGAGAATGATCTTTATTACAAGACTCAAATATTCTCTCAAGTAAAGTTTTGTGAAACCATAGTTTCACTTCTGACTTGAATTGCTGAGTGCCAAATTCAAGCATAACATGCTGGAAAAGTCCAGACATGAAATTTGACCTTTGACCTGATTGGACAGATTTGGGAAGGCCAAATTGAGTAAAAAGCTTTATCAAAGCTTTTACTACAATATTCCTCAAAGGAATTGCCTCTGGGAATCTTGTTGACGCACACATAATGGTCAACAAATATTGGTTGCCTGACTTGGTCTTAGGTAACGGACCAACACAATCTACCATAATTCTGCTAAATGGTTCGTCAAATGCAGGAATTGGTTGCAGATGAGCTTTAGGTATCTTCTGATTGGGTTTTCCTACCATTTGACAAGTTTGACAAGATCTACAAAATTTACAAACATCACTTTTGATTTTTGGCCAATAAAAGTGAGTCAAGATCTTGTTATAAGTTTTATTTATCCCTAAATGACCAGCCAGAGGAGTTTCATGGGCCAAACAAAGTATTTCCTGTCTGTAAGATTTTGGAACTATAATCTGATAGTTCACTGACCACTCGTCATTAGCAGGTACCTCGGGAGGTCTCCATTTTCTCATAAGAATTCCATTTTTAATGAAATAACAGACAAGTACTTCAGTGGCTTCAGTTTCACTAATGGCCCTCTGAAACAAACAGGAGATCTCAGGATCTTTCTCCTGTTCGACGACAAGTGATTGTCGTTTATCACCCTGATTAGATAAAAGAGAATGAGTATTTAAAAGAGGATCACTGTGATCACTACCTTTCGACTGATCCAAATTAGAAGCGAAAGTGACCTCATCAAAAGCCTGACCAATACATGTGTCAGCTAAAGGAATGTCTTCCTTATCAAAATCATTCTCAAGAGCTTTCTTTGACATAGCTCTGGTAACTGCACAGGCTGGATATAACTCAGGGTATTCTGTTTCAATAGGATCAACTTTCTGATCCAAAGAAGGCTTGTCAGTTACAAGTGGATTAACCACAACCTTGTCTCCAGCTAGGTCGTTGCCTAGCAACAAATGAATGCCCTCAACGGGTAAGTTAGACACTATTCAGACTGTCACAGGTCCTGAAACTAAGTCTGATGACAAATTTACAGAATGGAGACGAACATTAACAAAGCCGCACTCTACTCCCTGAATGAGAACACTCTCATTAGAACAGGACTTCTCAGAAAAAGGCTAAGTACCTGATAATAAAAGACTCTGAGAAGCTCCTGTATCCCTTAAAATTTTAATAGGGATAGGATTGGCCGAATCACCCAAGAGTCATATAGAACCCTTCGACATGAATGGTTCATAATTCTCCATAATAAAATCAGACTTGGGTTTATTAGACCCAACAAATGTATTGCTTTCAATACATGACCGTGACCTTGACCTCTTAGAAATAAGAGCATTTGGGATAGGTCTATCTTGATTCTGATGCCTATATCTCAATTTGAAGCAATCAGAAATGACGTGTCCTTTTTTCTTGCAATAGGTACACGTAGGCAGAGACAAGGATTTTGAATCAAGTTTATCAGAAGCTTGATTTTTAGAAGTTGTGCCAGATTGAATTTTAGGAAGAGTCGTATTAGGCTGAAATACCTTTCTACCAGTAGACTGCTGAGTGAATGATTTGCCTACAACAGGAACTTTATGAGTTAAGGAGTACTTATCAGCAGCAAGAGCAGCATTTTCCAAGGTTTCAATCTCGTGCTCTTCAAGATGATTCTTAATGTCACTAGGGACACAGTTCTTAAACTCTTCAAGTAACACAAGTTGTTTGATATTTTCATAATCATGTTCAACTTTCTCGGCTAAGCACCATCTCTCAAATAACTGCTCTTTTTCTCTAGCAATTCAACATAAGTCTGTCCAGCTTCTTTTTTTATAGTTTCTGAATTTTTGCCGATAAGCCTCAGGGACTAACGCATAACCCTTTAAAATGCACTCCTTAACCAAATCATAGTCAGAACTCTGTTGTACTGACATTGAATGGTAAATATCACTAGCTTTACCAACTAGTACACATTGTAGTAGCTGAGTCCAATACTCCCTTGGCCATTTCAAATTTTCCGCAACTTTTCAAAACGAGGAAAATATTTGTCTACTTCTTTTTCTCTAAAAGGGGGAACTACCCTAATATTTTTTGTAATGTCAAAACTTGAATCTGTATGTGAAGTGGAATCGTGCTTGCCACTTGCCAGCTCAAATTCTTTCATTCTAAGTTGAAATTCCCTTTCATCCTTCTCTCTTTGTAATTGCATCTCTCTCTCTGTCTCTCTCTCTCTCTCTCTCTCTCTCTCTCTCTCTCTCTCTCTCTCTCTCTCTCTCTCTCTCTCCTCTTTCTCAAATTGTAATTGTTTATCTTTCTCCTTCTCCCGTCTCTCTTTCTCCTCTTTTTCAAATTGTAATTGTTTATCTTTCTCCTTCTCCTGTCTCTCTCTCTCTCTCTCTTCTTTTTCAAATTGCAATTGCAACTGCTTCTCTTCAAATTGCAACTGCATTTGTTCTTTCTCTTTCTGAAGCTCGAGCTTCCTTAACTCTACCTCCATTTTGTATTTCATTTTTAATTCCATTACTTTTATGTCAGAGTCCGATACCGACTTACTGACCGTAGCCAAAACACTTTTATCAAAAACATTCTTCCCCACCAAATATTGGATCAAAATATTTTTAATTTCTTGTTTCGTTAAGTAAGATTTTGCTTCAGAAAGATCGTACTTTCCGGCAAGTTCAAGCAACTCATCTTTTTTCAGACTATCCAACTGCTCCAGAGTTGGATTAGAATGAAAAGTTTCCACTTTTGATAACATTGTGAATGAAAGCCTGTTGTTTTCACTAAAGATTCAAACAAAATGTAAAATAGTACTTGGGATTTGAACACTAGGGGAATTTAAATTTCAAAAAAAAATTTCTGAAATCTTTAACCAAAATTCATATATCCCAAGGACGAGCGACCCAATTTTCTCCTGTTACGTGTAAGCTCGTACAAATGTAACAGAAGAAAAAAGTGAAGTCAACAAGCTTTGTATATTTTAACAAAATAATTTATTTCCCTAGAAAACGATGCAAAAATTGGTAAATAGGACTTACGGTTTGTGAATATAATCCAAAATTTAATCCTAAGAATGAAAAATACAAGTCCAATCACTAAATAGTTCTATTAGAATCCAGGTTCGAATCTCGACGACATACAAATATTCAAGGCGATGACGTCAGATGTGGTCCATGTACGAATATCAACAATCCCTCAATTGAATCAGTTTTTGTTTCCGAATAATTCCAGAATAAATTTCCATGAATATCTTTCAGAATGTTTTATTAAAAAAAGTCAACTTGTTGAGTTTCCAGGAGAATAAATTATTAAATCCAAAAAACAGATGAAAAACAAATAATCTGGCAACAAATAAAAAAAAAACACCTTGTTCCTTCAAGATGTTAAAACGACTCTGACAAAAATGTATTAGGAATGCGTATTTAAACCCCAAAATCATCATTTCAGTCTCGCGAGATTGGTCATGTGGTCTCTTACTACAAGACATTTATCACGTACGCCCGTGTAGCCCCAATTAAGAACCAATAATTAAAAAAAACGTCGTTTACACATGGTGATCACGCAAGCAAAGTATGGCCTTGATACTGACCAATCATTTTAACTGCCTGTTTACGAACTTCCCAACCCAAGACGAACTAGATTAACTAAAAATAATTCTCATGTAACACGTTTTACGTCTTAGATAAACAACATTTACTAAAAGAACCTATCGAATTACTGAAAAAAAAAAGAATTTCGAATCCCATGAAAATATTCGTTACAATAAAATGTAATGAAACAAAACTAAAATAAAAAGAATTTCAAAACTAACACACAAACAATTTAATTGCATATACGTAACAATAGAGGAATATGCAAATTTATCTATTATTATTATTGTTTTGGTTACTTACGAATATTGATTTCTTCATGATTCTGCCATTGAAACAATTCGTGTAGGATTCTCTCAGATCAGGTATGTCATAAAGTTTCTGAACTTGAGTAGCTCAGCTCAGAATGTTGCCCCTATACTTTTTCTATAAAATAAAATTTAAAGTTTCTGACTGTTTAGCCAAACATCACCAGCATGTTTCAAAATGTATATTTAATTAAATGATTCTATTATGGTTTTAAAAAATTTAGCATGCAAACTTTGAGCCTACTTCTACTCAAAGATGAGATATTCCACTAAAGTAGTACCAGGTCATGTGGCATCCAGCAGACAGTCGCTAAAGAAATGTACTAATTACATGGAATAAAATGCGAGGTGGAGTCTTTTTGCACATTGGTTAATATTTTGTAATAAGATATTTAAAGTTTATACAGTTTACCGTTTATAGAGTAATTATGGTTAGCAAGGCGATACTTCCGAGTTGTGTTTCAGTTATGATCAGTTATGCCTTTACCACCTTTCGTAATGGTGAGCATACCTCAAGAACTTGAGTCGCACCAGTTTCGTTCACTGAATATTTTGGAACTTCATATTTTGTATTGTAATTGATTTATGTTACCTTACTTTAGTTTTATATTATACATGTTTTTGATGAATTTTAGGTAATTCCAGTCATTTAAATTTCCTTTTCTGAAGTAACACGTCTACATATAGATGGTCTGTCACGGAATTGTATAAATCCCTCTATATATTAAATACGTGTCCTCGGGTTTCGTTTTTTTTTTTTTATGTACAACGATACCCGAGGGTGATTTATGTATATTGCACATTATTTAGAAACAGTGAGTTCGGTTCATCCTATGCCACACGTGCGAAGTGCTTTCGATAGGAAAAACCGAATTTTTCCAGCGCACAGACAATGTAGCCTCGTCTGTGTATAAATGTCTCACCGTAAGCCGAAATCATCACATAACGGAACGTCTTGTCAGTAAGCAATCTACTCAGTACAGGAGCCTCCTAATTCCAAAATGTCAGATAAACAGAGCAAGAATTACAGAATCAAACGAACGGAAACGAAACGGACTTTGAATTAAGGCCATGGAGCAAGAATATTAAAAGAAATTAATGAAATAAAAAAGAAATGGAATACAATATGCGATGATGAGATTCCTTCCTGTTGAGCAGGGAGAAAGGACAGATCGACAAAATTGCGATATTGAGACTCCTTCCTGTGACCAGGGAGAAAGGACACTCGCCATACTGTATGGATTAAAAGATATATTAACGCAATGGAAAACGGACTTGTGATTCAGAAATGTTTAAACAATTTAAACGAATGCGAAGAACACTTATTAAACAGTTTAATATTATTAATTTAGCTTTATCAATAAATATTATAGCTAAATTTTCAAAATTAACTGATTACGATTAAATTTACTAAACTAAACAATTATTCATGCATTACTTTAATAAATTATTAAATTATTAGTAACCTAACTATAGCCACTTAATATTATATTTACGATCAAAATTGTCATTCATGTATTAGATTAGAAACTCGCGGCACCTGAGCTAGTGTTCACGTGATCGCGAAAGCGTAGTGTGAATGCTGCTCGTGCCTAATTAAGATCTCAAACAACCTATGCGCAAAGCAGAAACAGTATAATAGATATCTATTTATTAGAACTATAAAAATATACTTAATAGAAATTAAATATGAATTTAATTTAGCTTTTATTTATTAAACTTTAGACTTATAGGAAACTATGATTATGAATTAAATAACAACTCCAGAAATTTGATATATTAAAAGAAATAAAAGATTTGAATGCTGTACAAACCATTACTCAAAACTTAATAAAAACGAAATTTAATAAAATTAATACAACAAAAAAACACACATATGGAAAAAAAACATGAACACATAAAATACTTTAACTTTTGTCACAAGGGGGTTACTCAGATGATGTCAATCTGAGAGTAACCACACCAATAAAACTTAGGAACTTGCACATCTTCAGCTGTAGAGGTATGTAAGTTAGTTATTAATTTCTTACGTATATTGTAAGGTATAGCTATTGTACGTACTACCACGCTTATTATTGTATGTTTTCAATGTAGCTTTGGTTTGCGTGGTATAATGCAATACTTTCTATTCTTGTTTGTGACTTAGCAGAAGATTTACGTTAACAATATATAAGAAACGTTTTAGTACCATAGGAATTTTATCGGACACGGGTTCACTTCTGAACCTGTTTGTTTTGTACTATTGTACCGATAATGTGATTCGTATAACTTACCGTACATAACGTCATTACGTTTTATCCTATATGCCGTGTCATAAGTAGTACACTGTGTTAGATGTATTTTCAGCTGACCAGAGTGACCAGAGTGTAGAGCTGTAGAGCTGACCAGAGTGATCCATGGTGATCGTAGTCGACGTGGTATCAGCTAACTATCGAAGTTAACCATAGCAGCCGTAGAACTGAGTGAACAACGTTGCTGGTTGAGTAGCAGTTGATCGGGCGTTGCTGACCGAATTGGTGGGAGCTGGTTGCTTGATTGACCAATGGTGGTCGGTGACTACCTATAATGCTGATAGCTTGATTGACTAGTGTGACTGGTAGCCAAGTGTGATTTTGACGGAGTGTTTTTATGTGTTACTCCATGTATGTAATCTTTTAGCCGTGGGCTAATTTTGGCGTTTTGTTATACCCATTGTTTTGGGAGTGTATAAGATATTTTTGTATGATATCTCTCCAATCAATTCATCATATTACTATTTGAGTAAAACAATCTCATTTTTCACTAGTTGAGTGAATACATCATTTTTACTATTTGAGTAAAACACCCATTATTCATCATCGTGTGAAACTGCTCTGATTTGTTCACCTTTGTCCTTGTACTGTGTAAGGTCATTTATTTGTATTTATATTTGTTGCATTTATTTTAGGTTCGTGCGTATTATGTTAACTTGTCCAATATTTGGATCTTATACACGCACGTATTAATCAATATTCTTTCTCATTCAAATCATACATCAAAAAACATTGTATTTGTATCACCATCAAAAGTGTTCTGTTGTAAATCCGAAATCCCAACTCGGTTATCTTGTTACAAATACGCATATGTAGAATTAGAATATCTCGACACATGGTGATAAATTTGAGGCTGTTTTGAACTATTTTCACAAGAACAAGACAACTGCTTACAGTGCCAAAATATAATGCAATGATGACAATAGAATATAATGTTTTCCGATCTCGTGAATGTTTCCATTGTAACGCGAATTAACATAGTTTAACATTACCGTCTCTCCATGGTGGTTTTAAGAAGGCTCAGGATTAAAAGTGATAGCGTATGTGTAAATTAAATATTTATGAGTGAAAACAGTGTATATATATATATATATATATATATATATATATATATGTATATATATATATATATGATTACATTAGGTGTAGTATCCTGTGATGATATAATCTTTTTGGTCTGATGATATACATAAAGTACAATATGTCACATCTCCAGCTATGTAAGATGTTGACAGCTGTGGACCAGTGTGTGCAGCATGTGATTCTAGTGACACGCGACCTGTCATATTGCAAGGCACATGTGAATTTTTTCTTGATCACCCGTTTAATGCGTGTGGTAAAGCCTCGTTGTGATTTGTTTGAATTGATATTTTACGGCACATCAACACGTGCAGGTTATATCATGGCGATGCAATAGGAGTAAAGAGTCTTATCCAGAACAACAAGTATGTGCATTTAGATTACTGTACAACTCCGCACTTTAAGAATTATTCAAAGGTTTAAAAACTAATATTTATGTCACCGTCTATAAGGAAATTTTATTTTAAAAAATAAAAAAAAAAAACATAAAATCGATTGCCACTTTAATAAGAAAATCATTGACATTAGATAGGTTAATGGAATAGCTTAGTCAATAGGTTATTCAGCCTGTTGTTGTATTTAATAATTTAACATTCGAATACCTGTCAAGATAAATCTTACCCCCGAGATTGTCCCATTTTGTCTCTGAAAGTTAATATAAAAGAAAAGACGGTGAATTTTTAAGAATACACTTTATATCTTAAATATTGAAGCCATCAGTAAATGTGATAATATTTCGTCAGTATTAATGCACATTAGTTTTCTATTCTTTTTTGTAAATGTTTTCCAGTAAATTTCTGACAAAGGGTCGTATCTGTTCCGACATTGCCTCTTTTTGCAAAATTTGTTTTGTACTTAATGTCTTTAGTAATTAGTCTCTAATTGTTTAGTTACACAAATATGAATACGTTTTGTTTTCCATACACTCAGTTTCAAAGAAGAATCATAAACATTTTTTCCACTCCTGGTCGTTTGGTACAGATTGCATTCGTTTCCATTTGCTTGTCAACAATCATGCTTATATGTGTTCATGACACATGAAACCTTGAGCCGGTAGATGAAGGATCCTCATATAGCGCTATTGTTATCTGTCGTCATAAACGTCTGGCTGAGATAAAGCAGGGGACTTGTGGTCTACATTTTACCAGATATAGCTTCGTACTCAAGTTAAACTTTATTTAATGTGTCAACTGTGGTAAAACTTGGGATACTTAAATTATCAGCATTCAACATATTCACAACGCTCTTAAACTTAAAGGTCGGAAAAGAAGCATTGTTTAAAGCAAAGTTTGATTTGGACAAGGGCATGTGACAGCAAAATAGGTTGCCAACAAATATTTAACCTTTACAGCAGACAGTTGCATTAATTCTGTTTCCCTCCAGACCGCTTCAGCTTTTAGTTTAGTCAGTTGTTTATGAACGGTATTTGCTACCCTCAAGCACAGCATAACATTCTGTTAGCTCTTGGATTGATTGAGGATTTCATTCAGACCGCATTGGTGTTTGTCTGTGTGTAACATATATGTTAACTAGATTGGATGAGTGAGTGTCTGAGACCTTTCAGTGTAAATGATACATATGCTCTCTCTCTCTCTCGCTCTCTCTCTCTCTCTCTCTCTCTCTCTCTCTCTCTCTCTCTCTCTCTCTCTCTCTCTCTCTCTGTTTTGTTTCAATCTTCAGCAGTGGAGGAAATACGGAGATACAAACGTTAACGCGAAAATTACCCAGGTCTCACTCGATTGTTTTTGACACCACCACACCATCCACCCCCAAAATAACACACATACGCACAATTTATATTGTAGAGGGCATCATTCTAATTAGCATGAGGCTTACGTTTTTACATCCACTCAGAAAGTAAATATGTAATTTGGTCTGCATTAACTTTCAGTTAGGCTTTAAAATGTATCGCTCTGATTGGAGAGTGTCTTTGACAGCTACCATCTGTGATCAAATATGTAACTTGGGCTTGAAATGAACTGCCAGCTTGGTTTATGTGTTTAGGTATGTTTGATACAGGTGTAAATATCTCTAAATCGAGATGGCTAATGAGAAGCATACCAATTTGTTATAAAAGGAGGGTTTGAGAGAAGTGTTAGTTCTGTGTAAAAGTTATCAGATGCACAAGGAATTCACCAAAATACCTTTACTCAAACTGTCACGAGAATGCATTTCATAAAACATAACTGGTTAATTTTGTTTGTGTCTTTAATGCAGAATTATCCTCATTTTTCTGAAATATATCATCGTCTGATGAAAGTTTGCGGAAAATGTGTCCAATGAGAACTTGTGAAGTTTTGTTCATTTTTTTTTTTTTCTTCTTCAGTTTTCTCAGATTTCAGTCACTGTGCAAAAAGCGTGTAGTCAGAATCTGACACAGCAAGGTATTCTAAGTAGATATTTCATGTACAATTCAGTTAATAACTGATAATAGAACAGGGCAGTTCACTCAGCGCTATCATCCTTAGGTTGTGTTAGCTCTCAACCATCCTAATCCTACTGATGGACAGCGTGAACCACTGACGTTTCAAGCAAAGTTGTTTTTGTCTGTTTTGTTTTTGTTTTTGTTTTTTTGTTTTGTTTTGTTGTTTTTTGGGGGTTTTTTTGTTTTGTTTTTTGTTTTTTTTGTTTTTTTTTTTGTTTTGTTCTTTTTCTCCATTTGTTCGGTTTTTAGGCAGTTGCATCCGCAGTATTCTTACAATGTTATTCGGCTTCTACAGTCTCGTTCTTTTATACGCATCTTTACTTGATATATTTTGTTCCAACAGTTATATTGCTGTAATACATATTTTAGGTTGAGTCTGCTCAGTATATAACATTCATGTTTACGGCGGTTGCAGCCTCAAAACATTTCTGTATTATACGCTATGTCTCATTGTTCAATTTCTTAGCACGTTTACTCTATAGACTTTGTCCAAATAGTTATGCTGTAAATACACAGCAAATTTTTGGTTGACTAATATCATGTATGTTCAATACAGAGTCACGAAAGTGGCCAGCATCAAAAACGTTTGTCTTTGTTTTTATTATGTACCCATATACTCTGACCTTGTAACATTTGCACGACTGACCTAGGAAATTCTGTCTTTTCACTCTCTATCTTCCTTTCGACTCTATCGATGTCGCAAAGAGTAGGCTAGGGTATGCACATTTAATTTTACAATCTCATCCAACAAGTTCATAATATAGAACCCTGTGTTTTCGTTCTCTTTCTTTCTGACAACAACTTGCACCCCTCTTCTACATGTCTAAGAACACATCACGTATATATATATATATATATATATATATATATATATATATATATATGCGCACACACACACAGAACATTTCTTGAAAAACATCAGTTGCAAGGCATTTTCAGTGAGAAAAGGGCCAAAATCACACACGTGTACAATTTGACTCCGACCTAATCTTCTGCAGTATACGGAATGATTCACATATTTTTCAGAGAGCAACAAATACATCGTAAAGCACACTCTAGTGTACTGTTTGCGCCATCCCTATATGTCCATCTCAAAAGGTCAACATGGTTCCTATCTTTGCCAAAAGGAAATGTGCACAGCCTATTTCATTTCTAAATAATACTATTTGATGCTGGGACGTCACACATGAAAACTTTAAAAGCACTAACAAATCTGATATTTAATTTTCCACAGTCTCCTATTGCAAGGATGGTTTTATTGCGAATATCTCTTTGTCTTCTTGGATATCACAATGGGGAGTCGCACTTCTAGCTGCAAGAAAGTCGTATTTCGTTAGGACTCATCCGCACCAGTTGCTCTGCAGATCCTACAGGCAGAAAGATATGGCATCAATTGTATTGTGGTCTTAGATCGTATAATTAATTTTCCTTTGTACGTTGTGCCCATGAATCCAGTAATGATTGCTGAACAGGATATGCATGCCGCGCTTCATGTATACTGTTGAATCGCTTCATGTATAATATTGAAGCGCTTCATGTACATTTTACAAAGTCATCTTTGAAAATTTAAATTCCTTTTCCATGTCTTTATTCACTACATTATGAGACTGTTCGCAGTTTTCCTTCTTGTCTTGCACATAACTATTAGCGCCAGGCACCAGGCAGTAACACTCCAGGTTTAGAAACGATAAAAGTTAATGAAGCTGACAAGTGAGAGAATGTAATATTAGCTATAAGCAGGAAAGGTAAAAAATTTAGGGTTAGTTGTCTTATTGCCGTTGCTCTATACTCTTTATGATAAATTTTATATCGTTGCGGAATGCAATATTTTGAAGGCAAAGACATCAGTTAACAATCACGAGCCATGTGTTTATAAATTCACACAGAAACTTAATCTGTAATTTGGTTTATATGTATTTTGAATTAGTCTTTTAAATGGGTTGGTTTGTTTGCTCACTGCCTTTGATAGTTCGACTAACACAGGAGATATATTGTTTAAAATGGGCTTGAAATGAATGGTCAGCATGCTGTGCACGTGTATCTTATACAGTTGCAACTATCTCAAAATCGGGATTGTTGAACAATAATGAAAAGTATGCCAATATGTTATAATAACAGTGAACGTCTATCATGCATAGGGTCCATGTGGTTTCTTTGACCCGTCTTGTCGAATAAAATAGTCAAAACTGCCCTTGACAATCGGCAACTAACACTATAAAAGAAGGGGTTGTGGGTACTGTTCTCTGTGAAAACACTGTAAGATACACAAGGAATTAACCTGAACACCTTAATCAAAATATTACAAGCCTGTTTGCTGCAAAATTCGCTTGTTATTTTTTATTTGTATCCTAATGAAGAATTATTATACTTTTTCTGCAATCTGTCAACGTCCAATGAAAATTCACCCCAACTATATAGCCAGATATTATAGGAATACACTAGAAAAGATCAACAGTGGTTAAAGGGTAACAATTGTAAAAATAATTGTTCAAAATGCCAGATGGTTGTTTCCCTTAGAAGTTACAACTGAGAATGTGTGCAGTCTGAGTTTTCGTTCCTTCTATATATTTAAATGCAATTGTTCACCATAATTATAATGCATGAGTATTGCATTCGCTTGTGGCTATTACATGACGGTTTTATTTTTTCTATGTGGGGGAGGGGTCAAATTCATTGATTAAATGACACTCCTTTTTCAATGCCGTTAACAATACAATGCCTGTCAAACGATACGATATTTTATGCTAATATTCAGAATGAGAGTTTAAAGTGTTTTGCATAATAATGCATGTAATAAAAATTACTTATTTATGCAAGGACTGCCGAATGTGTTTGTAAATTATATGATATCATATGATCGAAATGTGAAAGTTTACCAAAAGCTATTTATTGCCTCATTAAAATCTTGTGGCATAATTTTAGAAATGACCAAGCATGTGAGGAGAAAGAATAACTCCACAAAACAAATATCAGCAGCTAGAATCTGGCTATATATCATTGTCGTTATATATTGCTATTTTTTTTTTTTTTAATTTCTTTTTATTTTGCCATTTTCTGAGGAATATTAACCTTCCAGCATCTAAGCTAAGATTCAAATACGTCTGTTTTAAGTATTCCAAAAGCCTTGTACAAATCAAATGTCAAAATTTACACATTTATAAGTTAAAACTTACTTCCCTAAAATCAAGACTATATATATATATATATATATATATATATATATATATATATATATATACAGTATATTCATATA
>JAECUM010061181.1:0-40397 GCA_016617855.1 Megalonaias nervosa
ATATATATATATATATATATATATATTCTCGTAAGTGATGTCAAATGGTCTATTGCAACAAAAAATGTGCAAATGAGAAGTTAATTATAATGTGGAACGAAAGAATAAATTATAATTTTGTAAGAAAAAATATAAGCCGATTGGACAATATTGCGAAATTCATAACAGATGTTGGCTCTGTTTTGAAACTTGCTTTGGTAAAGAACTACACTTTTTTCTAATTCAGTGTAAGCAATATTGGACTTTCCTTCACAGCATGAACAATACAGACATATACACGAAGATAATCACATAAATGCTATAGGAACGTTTATACGAGTCCAGGCCACGATAGCAAAGACCACAAATATTAATTTCAGTACTTCTGTATACGATGAAATTATACAACCACAACAGGCTGAAAGCCGAGACTAAAATATATTATATTCTATTCAAATAACGTCTATTCGCAAAAGATGCAATACCAGTTGAAAAAATAGAATGACGGCTCCAGAATCTGATGGACTTTTTATGCATGCTCCATATTTTCCCCCAAGAAAACAATAGTCATGGGACAAGACGTTGCACAGCAGTCAGCGATCACTCTCGATAGCACACCCCTGGAGTTAATAAACAAGTTCCGCTACCTAGGATCTACAGTGACCAACAACTTGTTACTTGACGAGGAGATCAATACATTCGTTGAAATGCCGGGAGACAAGCGCGCCTTGGTCAACACCACATATACCTACAAGAGTAAGATCCTGATCTATCAGGTCTCCGTCTTCAGTACCCTGTTTTATGGCAGCGAAATATGGACTACATACAGCTGCAAAGAGGTGCAATTCAACAGTTTTCATTTCTGCTTCATGCAGGTGCATCCTTGGTACTATTTGGATGAGGTCTCCAATGCAGACGTTGCGACCAGGCAAATCAACAGGGCATCCAGGCAATCTTTAAACAGAGATAAATGCATACGTTTGAACATGTGCACAGGATGCAACATGGACACATCCCAGAGGACATGATTTGCAGCAAAGTTGTCAATGCCAAGAGACCAACAGAACACCCACAGGCCTGCTCTAAGGGTGTCTGCAAACTTGATATAGAAGATATCGGTATCGACGAATGGGACACACTTGGAAGCTATAGAGACAAATGTCGCTGCAAGCTACTGGTTGAAGTGCAATACCATGACAAAATTATGGCTGGACCAACTACATAGCAAGCGTCAACGCAGGAAGTTGTTCGTCAGCCAGACTCTACTTACCGCAGAACATATGTGCGTCACATACGGCAGGTCTGTCATTCCAGAAGAGGACTTTTAGCTACCAGAGGTAATGAAGCACAAAGGAGAAAGTGATCAGGAATGGCTACTGTATATTCATAGTCCTAGGCAAACATTATTTAGGGTGGTTTATTAGGTCTGTGTTTAAAATAATTGTATTTTTGTATATTTTAAAATTGGAGAGTGATTAGTTTAGTTACACAGTTCGCGAGACAAATATTCTTAGAATCTTAATCACGCGCAATTCTTACCTTAGTAAGCCCATATCAAGAGTAGGTTTCCGTTCAGTGCCCACTACCATTTATATTCATTAGGAATTTCATTTTATTGTTATATTTATTAATAGGAGGAGGTTGTGTAGTCCTGGAATCATACTTTAGGTTGGATCTGATGTTGTCCTTATTCAGGTCATTCATAATGCGTTGGAATGAATCATCCATGCTGAAAAATAATGAAAACTTTAAATCGAAAGAAAAGTTCATATGTGTACAGCATAGAATACGTCCTTGATATTTTGTTGTTATTCACTAATTTTATTTCCCAGCGTCCAACATAATACAATAATGCTTAGCGAGGCATTCGACTGCAATTTTCAAATCGTCGTGCACGTTGACAAAACACCTTCATTCGAAGCCGGAATGTTGAAGTTTCTGTCTGAAATGGTGTGGGAGTAGCTGCGATATTAGGTAAATATGCGTTACACACTGAATCAATACTTCCTACTGTCTCATTAAAAATGAGAGAACCAATCTAGACCAAAGCAGAGGTGGATTAAGAGGCACTTTATTCAGTCAAATTACCGGTTTTTTCCCCAATCGGAAACTATAATTTTTAGCGAAAATGGATAAAGGGAATAACGTTTCCACTCAATCTATTCTACCACCTTCACTCACCCACTCCACCTATCATGTTCTAATCACTATGATCAGAAATATTTAATTAAAAGAATCGGTACCAACCACCATCCCCAAGCCAAGCTCCTAGGGTTGAATCCAACAGAGTCGCAATAGATGGTGTATCTATAAAACTGAGCAGTCAGTTTCATTCCGATTTAGATGTCACATTGCTTGTGTTCACGTTGTAAGTCTACAGACGTATTTTTATGTTGCAGTTAGATATTAATCGAGTAAAATCATTTGTTTTGACTGTTCAGTGGAAATAAAATGTCCTCATTATTTGGACTATAATATTATTCTAGAACTGCTGCAAATTATTTAAAGGAATTACGGTCAACGCTATCTTGACAACATCACTGTTCATGGAGGACCAGTACGTTCCGGTTTTGAAATTTATAAGGAACTTTTCATTTATTTAGGACGTTCATAAATCTTTAGAAGGATTATTTTGGATTCTCTTCATAACACAGTAGGTTCTTCTCATTTTTCATTTGTAACTTTGATATTAAATTGTTTATGTTTTGTAAAACTTGTTGGTTTTGCTTTTTTTGTTACTTAGTTTGTGGCCATAGAATCGTAGCATACTTTATCGAAGAATAACGCGTTATGTTTTAAACGAGTATATTTCCTTTTCGCATTATAGTTATGCTGCCATCACGAAAGTTGTACAACAATCAGAGGAAAACATGGTTTTGTAGAAAACAATTAAAATGAAATACGTAACCGACACCATGACGGCAATACAATTTTCTATTAAATACATTAACAGGAGTACCGTGAATAGTATATATTACACCTGTCCCATATTTATTATTCATAGCTATGGAGGCACAAATAGGAAATGGCTTTCTCTGTAGACTTTTGTTAATGGGGATAAGGTATGTAGTCATGTACAAAACATAATGTGCAGAAACCCTCATGTTCTTTTTAGACTACCATGACCTTGAATTTTACATCCAAAACAATGTGTCTTTCTTCCCTTAACAATACGTCATGCACAAATAGTGACAAACAAACTTACTCTAAACAAAAGCTATTGTGCCAAGCCCAATATTCCTTGAGCCACAATGCCATTTGAACCCCAAATCAATAGACCTGACACTTAAGTGCAAGCCATCCACAAAGTTTTATCAAAGGGTTAGGTTTTGAAATAAAATTACCATGCCAAAAATATCTTCTGTCGGTTGTGGTGATAGTTATAATGTCTTTAACATTGGACCTTTCGATTCCTAAATTAATAGGTTTCTTTTCTCAGCGACCTTGACTTTTTACTATTTTACCCCCAGGTTAACATGCTTCTTTGGCCCAAATGCCACACGTTACAGATACCTTGGTCCATGTCTGTAATAAAGAGATAACGTTATAAACCTTTTTTTATTTCAGTCACAGTCACCATGGCCATTGTACCTCAAAATCGGTAGGCTTCCTCCATATCTCTAATGCAAATTATTTCATACATTTAGCCAAGGTACATATTGTAGAATTCGTGTTCTTGTCCTGAAGCGCAATAGAGATGAATACAAACTAGTTTATCTGGGGGAAAGGGTGTCACAATTTTGCCTTCTATGAATTTTCATCATGACATGAAAAGAAATTAAAAACTAACACCGGGAGGGGGTGTGCACTGGTCAGTCCCCAAATACACTCAGGCTTGTACTTATGGCATAAACGTACATATTAAAGACTTATTCGAAATGGATGTGATGGAAACAGCAGTGCCCCAAATTGCTAACATGTCGTAAAAATTCATATTTAATGTATATTATCTTTATTGGTCAAGCTTGAGATATACATAACCTCAATACACAATTCACAACATTCTGTATTTAGGTTCTGTCTATGAAAGGATGTGAATACGAGTGAATCCAGAATGCGGGAGATGTTTCGGATGACGTGGTAGGTTCTAGTTTCAGTAATAATGATACATGGACGTAACATGTCTGTAGTGTGAACAAAGAGTAACGGTGCTGATTAAACATCGTTTCTGAAGCAATAATCTGACCGGTAGTTTGGGAGTTATCGATCTTAAAGTAATTCGATAACACTGCTTATCTCCTGCTATTGTTGAAATTCTGTATTATTTTATAAACTTTTTCAGCAATAAAGTAACAAGCAAGAAGTGGCGTATGATTACATATAGAAAGTAGTACATGTGCGATGTCGTGGTTGCAAAAATAAAAAAGAACCTTCAGATCTTGAACATATTACTGTCAAGAACTCCCCTGCACATATCTGAAATACTTAAAATAGGGGAGGGTAAATATTTGGGACAGGTGAAAGCCACTCAAGAGACGAAGACAAATAACGAAAACTACACGAACAATATTGCATTTATTTACATTTTTTCATGATGATTAATAAATTAAAATAATTATACATTGAGTCAAGTCCTTCTATTCAGCGCTGGTACAGTTCTCTCGTGATACTACACCCAAGTCAATTTGTTTCCACTGGTATCCTGGTCCGAATATCCTTCCTCAGTTTGGCTCCATGAATTTACACAATTTTAACGTCCATCAGTCACCAATACATATAACACTATTCACTGTTCCGATTTCCCCTCCACCGGCCCAAAATACTCGGTGGGGTCCAATGGAGACGTGCACTCCCCCACTTCTATCTCTCTCACTCACTGCCTTATATTCTAATAACACTCGATGTACATATTGCTTTCCACGCAGCACGGATATCTTGTTGGAAGATGTTTTTACTTAAAATCGAAACGTCAGTACAGCTCAGTTATTATAACCTGTCTTTACTCCTGACAGCATGTTTCACCCAAACTGTTAATTTGACCGGTTTGTGTGACAATTACTCATTAATCCTGTTAGATTATTCAATTTTTCCTTGACATAAATTCTGATGTAGACTTCAAATTACCAGTAATGAGATAAATTCAGCTGATTGGAAGCAAATCTCACCATTACTGATACCGATATAAGCATGAAATCAAATGCTGAAGAATAATTCTCATTTGCTGAATAGGAGACAAGCATGGAATCACGGTTTGAAGAAAAAAAAATCCTTGATATCCGCTTTTCTTACAATCCAATACAAAGTTGATACATATGAGATACATCTCAGCACAGATGTATACAGATGTTTGCTGACAATATGTATCTGATTTCCAGCTTCAATTCTGTATTTGCTTTAACAATTAGCTTCCGGTGCATTAAAATTTGTTATGCGTTAATACTAACATGTTACAAGTAAATAAAAACATGGATTTAAATAAAATATGATTAAAGTTGGAGTAGGAAATTAGTAGCATGAAAACCGACCATCCACGCTCAACAATATGACCACCCGCCACCACCACCACCACCACCCCACAACCAGCACCTTAATTTTAAAGGTATATGTACTATACTCAACATTTTTCATAAAAAGATGCTCCATCAAGATGTGACAATCCGTCATTTTTATTCCTTGAAACAAAGTTACTGAAGCTATTGGCATGATTTGTTATTTCGAACGCGGATTTATTTTGATCGGTTCTTTACGTAGCTGGCTTTAGGCAGAAAGGTGTTACTATATATCCAACACTATCAGAGGTCCATCAACATTTAGTTAGCAAATTCAAATATTACACTAGCTGTGCTTTTTCAGTCTTTTACTATTACTTTAATTTCCAGTATATTTGATGATTGATTTTCAGGTCCATATTGTATGACATGTATAATTTAGAGCTAATTTAGTTTCTCAATTAAGTGCTTTTATACACTTATGCATGTAATATTGTAAATATGATAAGCCATGGAATTTGCAATAATAATAAGTAGTGGGTGGTCAAGACAAGCCTTGGTAAAAAAAAAAATAATGATGAATGGTAGCATCTTGGTGTACCAGTTAGTTTTTATTTTTTATTTTGGGAGTAGTAAGCATACCTTTCTACGAATATTTTCTTTTAAAAATAAATAAAAATGTGTAAGGGTGATATGTTGGTGAGATTCGGGGTTTCTTTTAGTGGTCAAGGAAGGTGAGCCAGCTTTTAAAAAATAAATTAAATATTGGATCCTTACATCAAATCGAACCAAATTGTTTTGAGAAACGTTTAATACTGGTTGTCATGCCCATAGGTAAGTTCTTTTTGAAGAAAAAAAATATTAAAGGTCGTCTATTAGTGAGATAGTGTTTAAAAGGAACAGTGATACTCCCCTAGAAGAGTGTTTTTGGAAAATGTTTTTTAAAATGGTGGGCGGGGAGGGTCACGTGTCTAATCCAGGTTAACCAGGTTTTTCTTTTCAAAAAAGAAAAATGGCTTGACGCTCATATCCTGACGAGCCAAGTTTATTAAAAACATTTTCAAACTAGTATTCATGCTCTATGAAGACTGCTCTTTGAAATCCGATTCAGTCGGGTGGGAGCACCTATGGTGAATCCTAATCGATGATTATTATGTTACTAAAATGATGTTTAACCTCTGTAGAAAATATGACATATAAATCATCGTCACCGTTGACTGACTTAATACATGTTACAAGCCTGGCGTTTATTAGCCAGCATTTCCTTTCTTACCCCAATGCACCCTTGCAGGCTCGGGGATGTAGAATATGCCCATTGTGGCCCTACCCCTCAACCCCGCATGAGGCAAACATCTAATGTAGGCAGCAGCCTCTGTGATTTAGATTCTACTAATAGATATGTCCGGGTCGACTGCCGTGGTGTATCCTTAAGTAAGACACAATTGCCTGGACACAAATCTTGTTTTGCTGTGCTGTTAAACAACAACAGCAAAAACCAATCGCTCATTTCTATTTACTGAGTTTAACATATTGGGTTAGTAGAGGTATTGTACTAACAGAGCGTAAGATTTAATGTATTTATTCCAGATCTGGATATATTACGAGATAACGAGATATCAGAAACTAGGAACAAATACGCTTACTTCACAGTGATTCAGATGCACATTATCTACCTCTCATCCATCCATCTACCTATATATCTATATAGACCAACTAGGACGCCAAGTTAAAAGGGGCACCAAATTTGAGGAGAGGTTTGGGGAGGCGGGGGGGGGGGGATTGCATGGTTCGACTAGGGTACATAAATATGTGTTTTAAAGGAAATATGTAGAAAGAATGGTGTGGCGAGATACTACATAATAATAATAATAATAATACAATTAATAATATTAACGCATTCTGTTACTTGGATAAATATGATAGTAAAAATTCTATACGGTGGAAAACTGATGACTGGCTGTAATTTTGATAAAACTGCGAAGGAGAGGTTAGATGTTTTCAATTAGGCCCAGCTCTCTATAAGTTTTCAGTTGTAGTATATAGTATCATTCCTTACTATGCATTGTATGTCAGTCCGACCCAGGTTGTAGTATCTAGTATCATTTCCTTACTATGCATTGTATGTCAGTCCGCCCCAGTTGTAGTATCTAAAATCATTCCTTACTATGCATTGTATGTCAATCCGACCCAGTTGTAGTATCTAGTATCATTCCTTACTATGCATTGTATGTCAGTCCTTACTATTCATTTGTATGTCAGTCCGACCCAGGTTTATATTCAATTGGTAGCACCTCGAGAGATTCGACTGAATTGTTGAAATGTGCTGCGAATGTGGCTTTTGTGATTATTCAGTCGCTTTCTGAAATCAACCGTTTCGCTAACATATTGACTGGCATGAATTTGCATTTTCGAAGATATATGTTTGCCTTGAGATCATAGTTTCTGATTGATAACTCGTGTTGTCGAAATTCTCAACGGTTCGGTCTCGGGCATATGTTTGCAAATTATGGGGCTGGTCTTTGCAGACGATGGGCGTGAATTTTTTGTGGTCTTGTTTGTTGTTACCTTGGCACGCACCAGATGGTCCTTGCGATAGTTTGGTTTACGGTACGCAAACATAGGAACTTCTTGAAACATACCATTTGGACGTTTTTACGGTTCAGTATGGTGTCAATGCTTCCGAATGATACGTTATTAGTCTGTGGCATCGGGTAAAAACTTACTCAAAACGGGGCACATTTGTTGGTTTTATTGGTTTTATATATCAGGAGGACGCCTCTATCAAGGAGTCTAGTTTTGTTAATAACCTCCTTAAGGTAGCTCCTTATGTATCCTCTCCTAGTGTGACCCTTGAGCTCTCCGAGTCTCTTTTCAGAGGTAGAAGGATAAGAGCATGTGCATTTGACACGAACGCAAATATCATACGGAACATTTTTTATTAGGTGCTGTGGGTGGAAGCTGGTAGGGAATAGATGCTGGCCAGAGTCAATAATTTTAGAATGCAGGTCAATTTCTACGTTCCCATCTAGAAGGGTGGGTTGAGTAGGAACTGTTGGCTGCTAAATACAAAATTATCAAACTTGTTAACATTTATTAAACGTTTGACCAAATAGAATGTTGGAGAGTAAGGACCAGGTCGACTATTTCATGCCTCATTGTAAGCCATGATATCTTCCTCGTGTGGGATATTGTTGTAAAAGAAACATACATCCATGTCGACATAGAGAGTGTCATTTGAAAGGTTCGTTTGTGGAGGGGATGGGTGAAACTGTCAGTGGTATCTTGGATATATGAAAGTCTTTTTCGACGAAAGGCAGGAGGTAATAATCAACGAATTCAGATATTATTTCAATGGGAATGTTGTCTTCATAAATGATTGGCCTCCCCGGGCTCCGATCTTTGAGTATTTCAAAGAGAAAATTAAATCTCCCTAAATTTGGCGTCAACTGGTAAGAAGTAAATTATTATTTTGTCACCGGTGCATCTTCTTGTTGTTCTTCTTCCAATAATGTGCTGGGTTCCTCTGGAACATACTCGCGCATGGTGTGAACTATGTACATGTGCAGCTATAAAGAAGATTACACAGAAGTTGCTACGTCCTACATTATGCATATATTTTAATGTCTGACAAATAGCGGCTATCTTTCTTGTCGTGATACACTGTCTTTTCTGGTATGTCTCATTAGATTTTATGCAATTTTCCACATGGGACAAGAGTACTTCAAGAGCTGAATCTTTACTATATATGACAAGGTCACATAATAACCGCTCATGAATTAACAGCCTTTCAAATGAGCGTGTGTGCCTGACATTATAAAGACACGCTTACACACACACACTATCGATACTGTAAAATTACCAGAACTTAATATCAACCAAGCTTACTGAAGCTGCTGTTGCGCATAACCTAAACGCTTCTGTTCATTTGCTAAGTCTGTGGGAGAGATGGTGCCTTGTGAGTTGTGGTAGGAGAACCACACAATGATGATCCCCATCGCCAGGCACGCCAACCCCGTTCCCAGCAGCACTTGGTAGATTGTTCGTTTCCTCTGCTTGTGAGGTGGATCGTCTATCTGTCAGTTATTGGAGAAGAAAAGGAAATATGAACAAAATGTGTTTTATGATTTCAGAAAGAAAAGCATCACCCTACGCTTCACTACTCTCACCATTTTTCGCAGTTCAACATACGCTGAAATAAGAAAATTCAGCGACTTTTGCCACCCACCTACTGTGGTCAATGCACCCAAAGATATACAGTAGTGATATTTGGCTGTGATACTGAATTGTATTGTTACTAGACGGATATGGCACGTTACCAAGTTTCATATCGCAAAGGGCATTAGAGTGATAATGCCACAAAATGGAAGAATTTAATCAGTGATCCTGAGCTTTGATATAAATCCTTGGCAATGATAAATGATATATCATCAAACAAAGAAACAATAGTTCATCATAAAACCTTCCAGAGCTTCTAACATATGAACAGAAATGTAATGGAGAAAACTTTAATATTCACCTATTACCTTCATCCCATAAACTCTAAGAGTTCTGAATTTATTGACCGGAAGAGAAAGTATGACAGAAAACTTATAGTATAAGGTTTTGAATTTGATCATAAAGGTATGAACCCCAATGTAGTAGGCAAAAAAACTTCTAATAATACTGTATTATTGCACCAAGAGTTACAAAACTTCTTCACAAACAGCTGAAACGGTGTTGAGAAGAATGAAAAGATCAATGTAAAAATTACAATAATTTAGTCTTGACATTGAAAATATGATCCCTTATGTGGCACAGAACACATGATTACATATAAATAGACCAATAGACCAAGTTTCATCGATCAATTGCAAACAGCTCTATAAATATTGTAGGGAAAGACTTACGTTGAGCCGTGATGGTGACCTTGAAGATACGACTCCCTCGTTCTCTTTCGCGACAGATTTTCTTATGATGATGTACGAGTACACCAAATGTTGTCCATTAATATCAAGTGCCTTTACAATTACAGAACAGAAAAGAAACAGACAGACAGACGGAAAAGCCAACAGCATGCCTCCGACTTTTCGCGAAAAGGGGGGACAATTATAGTCATATCAATAAATTTTGATCCGTGCAGGAGAAGTCAAAATAATTTATACAGGCTCATGTCGAGTAGCACCAACATTTTCTTCAAAAATGGAGGGAGTGAGTTTTATATTCAATAACTTTGGCAAGTGTACTTCACAGCTCTGACATTAGTTGGTGTACTTTTAACCACGTATCTACCATTTATGGAATATGGAGCAAATATTAGAGGTGTTTGAAGGACATAAAAATGTGCTATACAGAAAACTATTAATAGATACAGTATGGGTCGTAATAAAAAATGTGTCATGAAACAAGCATAAGAAGTACAATTTGTATAACCGAACATCAAGTACAACTTGTTTTATCAACAAACTTGTGTGTCATATCATATCATCCTACTATGATATATATATATCTCAAACTTGTTTTATCAACAAACTTGTGTAAAGAAGATATTCACACCACATATGATGCTATATTGTATACAGCAAATCTCCTACGCTTTTTTTTTTACTTCGGATACACTATTTGGCATGATATTTTACAAGGAAAATGTAGATACGCCATTACTGTGTGATGTTACTATTTAATCACATATATTCCCTATAGGAAAACTGATTTACATGTATATATTACTGACCACTAAAGACTAAACATTGAAAAAAAGGAACCCAATGGTCAATCACCCTTTGCAAAAGAACAACTGATAGATTAGTTTAATAAAAAAAATCAGAAAACATCAACTTGTGAAGGAACAAAAGTTAGGCCTGCACATGCTTACATAGATGTAAGCGAGTCCTCCCACGAACAAGTAAAATATCGGTTGAAATTCAGAAGTTAACATATACCAGAGAAGTATCAGAAGTTAGATGTATACATCCACAACAAATGAATACGTTATAACCCACTTTTCCGTTTATTTGAACTTACGGTCACGTAAATTAAAACTAATACCTTTATACCAAGTTATACCACCGTCTTTAACCTATAATAAAGAATGTCAATAATTCCTAGTTTGAACACTAACTTGTGTAGAACCTTAGTCCACAGACTGTTGCATATATAGTTCAATTGCACTGGTTTTCTTTCTCGAGACATATGTATCGCTTCATAACATAACAAAATGTATTTTCAAGTTTGTCAAAGCTTACGTTCAAAAGAAACGCAGAGTGCCAGGATTCGGAGATCGGATATGGACTGGGGTAAGGTCAGTAAAAGAGTAAACCGAATGTTTTCATCTACCGACAAAATAAGTCTGACCCGAACGCTACGGACTGCAAAAATCGGGGCCATGATCCATGCAGATCTATATGCAATTTCAAACAACCAGTGAAGACCATGAATACGGTATGGGTGCATGCACCTTCTACACCACCCGCAATCCCCAACTTCCCTCACGCTTGAGCTTGATTTATTTATGACATGTTGACGATATTAAACACAATACGTCCTGTTGCTTATCGGTTTAAAAAAAAAAAAAAAAAACAAGTCTAAGTTCAATTGAAATTGAAGATCAATTTGATCTCATCCGATAACTCACAAACTTTCAGTCATGGATTCGAGACGTGAAAGAAGAAGAAGAAGAAGAAGAAGAAGAAGAAGAAGAAGAAGAGCGATGATGATGAAAGAATCGGATTGGGCTGATGTTTTACGGAACAGCAGTACTTCAAAGTTATATTGTATCGAGGCAAGTTGAGGAAAATGCTTAACGATAGCAGTATCGAGCTAAATCTATGATGAAAATCAAACCCGCACCCTTCTGGGCAGGAGGCCAACAACTCAACCCACTAAATCCCCCGGTTTTGTGATAATGAGAGAGAGAGAGAGAGAGAGAGAGAGAGAGAGAGAGAGAGAGAGAGAGTTGCAAGTGAGCATGGCAGAATTGCAACATGCCCGTTTATAGTGTGATGGCAGAACGGTGTTAACGGTCTTCGCAGTGGGCATAGGTATCAGATATTTTTCGGAAGAAAAAAAACTTATTTATATGGTAGATGGTGTGCTAGTTGTAGTATATAGCTGGCACATTTGTTTTGTGTGTCACTAGTTTTTCAGAATTAATGATAAATGTAGTATCATCTAATCCCGAGATTGGATCCACGAACGAATGTATTAAGTTCTTGTATTACTTTATATCAATACGTCCACTATCAGCAAATAAATGCATAAAAGGAAGCGTACCAATTCACGTACGCGTGTAAGAAAGCACGTACGCGTGTAAGAAAGCCCAGATAATGTGCGACCATTATTAGCTGTTGAGTCTTTCATTGGAGTACAAACTAATTAATTTATTATGGAGTACATACCAATTAATTTATTATCAAGTACATGCCAATTAATATATTATTGATGCGTTCGGTTTCGTTGAACTTACACCAACGACATTTCGACATGAAAAAAAAAAAATATAAAAAAATAAAAAAAAATTAAAAAAAAAAACGTTTTCAATGTATGTTGGAGATTTCAGCTTAGAAATCACAAATTCAAAAGAAAATAAAACATATTTAACGCCCTAAAGTGCAAAAGCAACTCAAAATTTATTTTGAACGATATCTGCCGTAGTGTTGAACTTATCAGAATTTATGCACATTTCAAACGTCGTGGCTAGAGAATGTATACAAGAGTTCATTTTCATCGCAGTGTCACCATCCAATCTCGTATTCCTCTTTCTCCCCATCATCTCTTTAACAAGGTCTAAATAAGAAACATTGCATCTCTAATAAAACTTTTTTGTGCTAAAATATTTTCCGGGACGAGTAATGTGTAACCAAATGAAAACGAAGCTTCCATTATTATGATGAACGTGAAAATCCTGAAATCTGGCAAGGCCTCACAAACAATGACATTTAGAGCTTATTACTATTACTATCAGTTTGTTTCCTGACGCGCACGCAGCCCCATTCTTTAAGACTCGAAAACAAAGCATAATGAAATAATCTAGCATTTGTCCCAGCCTTTTTGGACTACTCATTAAAACCTGTTTCTGTTTCCAAACATAACTATGCTTAAAAGTATCAAAGAATCAGTAGAATCTGTGGGAAAGGAGACCAAGAAAGGAAAAAGAAATATTGGAAGGTTGATTGTGGATTTTACGGCACATCAGCGCCGTATAGCTATATGCCGCCACAAAGAAGGTCATATGACAAAGATTTATCTATCAGAAAGGTTTATTACCAACGAGTGATAAAGCAACAAAAACAATACGATGAGATGATAAAGATAAAAAAGAAATAACGGGGCCAAATACATTATAGAGAAGATATTGTGGCTCCAGTAATTGAACTACACCAAACCAGAAAAAAATGCCTCTGAACAGAAGAGTACCAAGACCTTGCAAAATTAACATGGGTAATTATGTATGATATAATACTGGTATCTGACTTACAAATATATGACTAATGAAAACTACTTGAGTGTGATTGTATTTCAACATGCCCTCTCCTATGAATAATGAATGCCAAAGAAGTTTTCTTTTCGAAATTGATATTGTAAGCATTATTCTTTGTTTAGAACACTAGTAACTGGGCGGACACGATGGAAAAGGAGTCAACTGAGCTCACAGTATATGAATTATGATACCAAGTCTTCTTAATTGTCAAAATAAATCCATCACGCCATTCGCTCTTACTTGATGGATGGCGCTAACAGTAACGCTTTTAGACGTAAAGTTTTCACAGCAAGCAAGCTAATGTGGACACTAAACCTAATGTGGACACTAAACCACAATAATCAAGTGCTCGTGTACCTGGTTTCAGAATCACAAGGAAGATTTTGTGAATGCATCTATTTAATTGACATGTAGCTTCTTGGTAATTTGTGGCAAAAAAACGAATATAATCATGTTCTGGGTTATATATATATATATATATATATATATATATATATATATATATATATATATAGAGAGAGAGAGAGAGAGAGAGAGAGAGAGAGAGAGAGATTATGTGTGTGCTTTTATCTACACTGCATGAATTCACGGATGTGAATTGTATTGTACTTGTGTTTATGGGCAGATGTACTTAGTTTCTTCTTTGCAAAGACAGTCAGACTGACAAATTCTATGTAGTCTTCCAGCACATTGGCTTTATTCTGCACAAGGAAGGGTGATTCCTGTGTGAATGTCTTTGTGTGAGCTTGAAGGCACAGCAACACAAGATGATTATAGAGAAAACATAGGAAGGTTCTTATAAAATACAACCAGGGACCAGAGTTGATTAGATGGAACTGTCATCGGGTCGAGAGATTGACACGCTAACCATAGCGCTGTTGCGACTCACCAGAAAGGAATTAACCGAAGTTACTAAATATTTGATAAATAATTAAATGTACAATAAGTCTACGTTATATAGTGAAACCTGCTTTAGTGAATGTTTTCACATAAATGACACCAAGTTCATAGGAACATCATTGTATGAACCGTTTCTTAAATATTACATGGAGACTTGGCCTGCATATAAAGGATAAATGTCTCTTGAGAGCAAAATGTGTGGTCCCTTGAATGTCATTCAAAGTCAGATTCCATTGCCCTTAGGTTCATCTACCTTCCACTAGACCATGTTGATTTTCTCGTGTGTCGTTCTTAAAGACACCTAGTGTCCCATTCAGGAGAAGAAATACGACGATTTACAGTTGCTCATCCTCACGAAAGCAGACTGAAGAAAACACAACCTTACCATTTCCAGGTCAGTTTATTACAATCCTTGCATCACGAGTGTACTTCTTAGCTTGAGGACCACATATTTTTTTTAAAAATATAAAAAAAGAGACAGAACTTCCCAGATCAGACCAGATCAAAAGTTTTATACTATAAGATACCATTTCAAAAGCAATATAATTATTATTTATTGACCCCTACTGTAAATAATAAACTTTTTGTCTATTTTCTCTCTCAATTCGTTTTTCTTAAGATGTACATACAACATATATGTGTCATTTTGCATATTTAGGTTTATTTCCTAATTATTGATATTCCATTTATTCTTTCCTTGTCTTTTTAATTTCATTTGAATAACTGAATTTCTGGAACGCTTCCTGAAATCATCAGTGTAAACGGTTATATTTCTACTTTCCTGTCCTCTTTCTTTATATCTAAACGAATTCTCCAATAGAGATTGATTGATTGATTGATTAGTTAAATCTCTCTAAACCAGAAGACAGTATCTATACAGAGACAAGAAACAAGTTCTTAAAATACACATACACACACACACACACACGCACATATATATATATATATATATATATATATATATATATATATATATATATATATATATATATATATGATGTAAGAGTAAACGGCACTTGTAACAATGTTATAAATAAGGAAATTTATGACAAACGGAAACTAATTAGGTGTGATTTGATTTCAACCTGCCCTCTCTTCTGAGCACGGAATGCCAACGAAGATTTATTTCTCCAAATTGATATTGTAAACATTATTTTGTAGTTTAGAACCTATAATGGGGTGCACATGATGGAAAAGGAGTCAATGGTACTCAAAGCATATGAATTATGGTACCGTGGCTTCTTAAATTGTCACAGTAAATCCATCACATCATTCACGTTTGCCTCAAGGATGACTTTTACAGTAAAGAGTTTAGACGTTAAGTTTAAAAAGCAAACAAACCAATGTGTGCACTAAACTTGAAATGCAACAGCTGACCCGAGTTGATTCGATGGGCAAATTGGGCCTCGGATTGTCTGGTCCCAACTTGATACGCTAACCATTGAACCCAACTTTATTAAAATTTTGTGAATGATCAAATTTACACTAAATCAATGTTGCATAGTGAAACCTGTTTTAGTAGACATTTTCAAATAAAGTACACAAGTTCTTAAATGACACCATTGTATGAACCGTTCCTTAAATATTACATGTAGACTTGGCTTGCATATAAAAGATAATTATCTCTTGAGAGCAAAATGTGTGGTCCACTGAATGTCCTTGAAGGTCCGGTTTCATTGTACTTAAGTTCATTTACCTTCCAAATAAATCCATGATATTCCAATCTACAAGTTATTGCTGTCGTGCATTATTAGTTACGAAACCAGCAAGTAAATTAACCCTTATATGGGATCCGCAGAGGTACCGTGGTGACTGTCTAAAGGGTGGGGTTCTCAACCAGAAGATTCGAATCCTGCCATCGCGATATGTGTCATGACAATACGTCTTTTGCCGGAGCTCGGTAGCTTTTTTATTTGCAGATGTCGATTGAGTTCCGAATTAAACATTTTCCGAATTCGAGTTTGAGTATCATGCAAGTTTAAATAAACTGTATTAGGACAGAATTTTTGAGTAAAAGTAATAATATTGAAATTTTCTCTAAATTGTATTAAAACTAATTTTTCATTAAATTATATTGGAAGTAATTTCCATTAAAATATGTTGAGATTAACTTTATTTATTTTCCTATTACAACTATATACTATTTTGGTAAAGATTGCGCCCTTACAAACAAGTGCAAATCCCCTCACTACACATTTTCATTATATACCTAGTCAGCAAATTTGCAGTCGTAAATTGTATCAGTACTAAGGGGCTAGATTCCTAAAATTCTTGCTGACTGAGTAAGATACAAGACTCAGTGTTTGTCTGAAACAAAATGCTGAAGAGGCAAATTTTGAGGTAAGCAAAACACACTCGCTTCCATTAAGAATAGACGGGAACCCCCTTTCGATTCGAGACGGACGCACACAGGCCCAACAGTTCCAAATTTGGCCAGGAGCATGTTCAAATCAGTATAAATAGAGAAGCGCGGTTTGTGCGAATCAGTCAGTTCTGTCAAAAGAATCAGAAGGTTTCGTTCGTCTTTCTTACAGGTAAGAATCGTTTGTGTTCGTAAAATTCTTTAAAGAATAAGTACTTTTAATGTTAGAGATTTCTACGGTAAACTTCATAGTTTTGCAACATTCTTGTGAGTTCTTTTTTATTTTATATTATAATGTAATGGAATGTTTAATTGTTTTAAAGAATTTATATTCATTCGTATTTATGGTAATTATTATGGTGAAAAGATGAATTCGCTACCAACTTCATGTTTAGATTTAATTTGGAAATAAAATATTCTTTAAGTAATAAAGAATAATATTTAGCAATCTGTTTCAAATTAGTATTCTATTTTAAATTTGGTAAAATACATTTCTTCAAAATGATTGTTGCTTTAATCGCAACTATTGAATTTTGTACTGTTTGGCTATCATGAATTCAATCGATATTTAATTATCTATATTATATTCTAAAACACAGAAATTACACAAATGAATGAAGTTGGTAAGTTCGAAAGAAAGTATAATTTTATATGTATTTCATGTATTTTAAATATAAAGGCTTTATAAGGTGTATCCCTAGAATGTAGTATTATAAATCAATTATTTAAATAAAGTCCGTTCTGTCAAAAGAATCAGAAGGTTTCGTTCGTCTTTCTTACAGTCGATCCCGTCGTACCTCCGCATTGCCAAGTTCCCCAAAATAATGTAGCCGTATCTACTCCGTTATGAGTGACACATTCATCTTTAAGAAAGCCCGAACTTTCTTCTCTCTCTCTCTCTCTCTCTCTCTCTCTCTCTCTCTCTCTCTCTCTCTCTCTCTAATCATGGGCAAAGACATCTCTTAAAGTTACTAGTATTTCCTTCTCATAGCAGGGAATGAGAAGAAGGTTATGATATGATAACAACAAACTTTTCATAACAACTGTATAGTAAAACTCGCTGTCTGTTCACGTCAGTCTAATCTGTGGAAAAGCGGTAAAGCGTCTGTGATGTAAACTGAAATACGTTTCTAAATGTAGAACACATAAAGCATACCATCTTGAACATCCACAAGTCCTGTAGACACGGGAAACTTGAATTGAGTTTTTGATCGAATCTGAATCAGTAACAACCTGCCATTCTGAATTTTGATTTTGGATACAATTGTAATATTATCGGACAATGTATTTACTCTTATTTTTTGCACAATATAACCTTTCAAATATTATTGTGCCTTTAAAACACCATTCACGTCAATGATATGAGTATTTACGATCAACAGACTTTCATGCTGGTTTTATTTTTGGCACAGAGCTTCAAATTGGTATCCAGTTATGAGCATGAAAAAAGAGAACTTGCTTGAGTTGGTTTGAATTTATGTTACATGCTATATTTCATTATAGTCCTTAATGATATTTTTCAAAAGCGCAAATTCTGATATCGTTGTTTTATATATTTTTATGTCGTAATGTAAGGGTATACATATTTCCTTTGCTGTCTAATAGTAGCCGTTAAACTTGTATTCCCAACAGAACGTTACACAGATTTTGTTGTTACTCTCCATTTAGTGTAATCCCCATTCCTCTACGTATCATTAGAGCTGTTTTGCCGGCTTCAACTGTGTATAGCCGATAATCCTAAAACTTAGTATAGACGTTTTGGCAAGACACGTGTCTCATAAAACCGCAGTTTACTTTTTTTCTGTGGTAGTGTTAAATATGAATATGAAAAAGCGTGACCACAATGCAACAGTGTATTGTCAACTGAGCTACAAGATCTACAGTCTGGCAAACATTGCAAAATGAATTGTGATTGCCGTAGATATCAAACTATATAATACGTGAGAAAGAGAGAGAGGGAGGGAAGGAGAGAGAGATAAAATGTTTAAGAGCAGATGTTCAGTTGATAACACGCTGAATGATCTGCACGATCTCATCACAGAACAAGTGATTTCCTCTGTCTATTGGTCTAAATATTAGTTTAAAATCTGCTTCATTCTTTGGACGATACATTACTGTGTATTAAAATTATGTCATGCAATGGGTGACAGCAGTAAATATCCCTTTATTACCACAAACATTGACAAGAAGGCATCTTGAGGTCGACTTGATATGCACGTCTCAGACTACACATTTAGATGTCATGTAACCATATTACTTTTATTAATACTCAAGCTTTAGAAGAGAAACCCCTATTTAAGTCTAATCATGACCTTCTTTCATTGTGATTTTCGGCCATTGGGGTCGTCAATATATGACGTCACGCATTTTTTGCCATTTTTTTGACCCCCCACCCCATCACGTCGTCACACTTCGTCACAAAAACCAAGATCCCCCTCTATGTGACGTCACAAATCTCTTACCCCCCTCCCCTTTTTCCCCCAATTTTTTATAATACTGAAAAGTAAATGTAATGTAAATCAGTTAACTATACAAACAAAACAACAATCTTTTATGTAAATCAGTGCTTAATTTATAATGCTTTTACAAGGACTGCTTGGCTAGTTAAAAGTTTATAAAATTATTTTAAAAATTTAATTAATTTTAAACAAAAAAACAAAATGAAATGTAAATTAAACACATCAATCACTTTAATTCTTACTAACATTAAAATTTTTTAAAAAAATCCACAAAAAAATCTAAGGGTTTAAAATCTGAAGTATTTGTAAATGAATTACTTCTCTTCATAGTTATCATTATCCCAAGGCAAAGTTAGATTCTCCTCCATTGAACAAGCAAGAAATCCATTTGCTTCTAGATTAACGTCGTTTAATTGAAGGGATATTCCCTCCAAATCAAGCTCCTCCTCATCAATCCAATCCACATTTTCTCCATTTTCCGCATTTGCTAGTATAACCAACATTTCGCGCTGCATTCTAGCAGCGACTCTCATTGGTCTGATGCGCTTCGATGGAACTGTTATTTGTTTGTGAAGGACTCGGTGACTGCGCAGCATGACCAGAGAGCTGAAGTACACGTGGCATATCATGCAATATCTTGCACATCTTTCATTCAGCACCGATTGAAGTGAAGGGCAATACAGATCGTAGGGAATTGTCCGAAATGTGTTTGCTGACCGAGGTAAAATGTCCCCCGTTTGAGACTTTGAGTTGCAAGTAAGGATGGAAATTTGTTGAAGGCTCCATATGTTGCTGGTTCTGGAACTTTAAGTCCTTCACTTGTTTGAACAAGGGGTAAAGGAGGAGGAAGAAATCTGTTTTTTTATCACGCTAAAGTATGAGCTTCGTGCTTTCGAACAGCACATGTTGTCGTCAAACTTCACAATCTGAAGCAAGTATTGGCTTGAGCGGACATGGGTGTCACACCAGTTTTGATCACTACATAATATATCCTGTTCCATGAGCTCTGAATTTAATAGATCCTTATACTTAGCAATGGTTGGGTAATTGTCTATAGTCAACTGTGACCATATTTCAGCCAACGTTTTTCAGAAGCTGAACCATACATTGCGATATCCAGTATAGTTTGCAAAAGCAATGGTTGTTCCTCTTCAATTTTTGGTTGACCACATATGGCCCTGATATTTAGTTTTGTGCGCAGTTCAGAATTATTTTCCAGTAAGGCATTCAGTTTTGATTTTTTTTTGTAATCCCTTGCTTTTTTGGGATCTTCTTTGATCATCAATCTTCCTCTTTAGTTTCTTTTCCAACTCAGTTTTTCTTTTTTGTTTGTCTTTTAACTCTAAGTTCTGCTCATTTGAAAGTAGTCCTTGTTTCTGCCGATTATACAAACCAACGAGGTCAGAATTTATGACATCAATTTCGGACTTCAAATGTAATTGGACAGCAGCAGTTCTCGGAGTAGCCTAATGGCTTGTAGAAGGCAATGTTTCAGAAGTAATGATATTCAAGACATCAATCGGTTGTTCATTGGACTCTAAATTATCCTGAGTAGAAACTTATTTTGAAGCTGATGGTGCTTGTTTTGTCCAAAAGTTAAGAAGTGATCTTTTTCTCGTACGGAGGTCGTCTTGAGCTCTTGCAACATGTGGTTAACTTTTTCAGCCAAATCTGTGTCATTCTTGATACTATTCCACATTATAATAAGTTCATCTTGGCACATCTTTTTTGGTTTTTGTAGGATATGCTAGCACATAAGCGTTAAATAAAGATTGATATAATTTATTTGTATACATTGCTATGGGCTGCCGAAAAGTCATGAAAATTAAAACTAATGTAACACTGGACACCTTACGTTGAATGGTTTCAATAGCGTAAATGTTACTAGTACCGCTCAGTCCTCAAAGTTCTTCGCTCACCTCATCCTGTCTTTTTTAGACTGCTTTTTAAAATGTCATTAAGCTTCAAAGACTCTTTGTACCAGCAGGACCGTTTATAATCTAGCACTTCAGTGGTGTCAACAAAACGTTTTCAATAGAAAGAATAAAAAAGCCAACATTTGATATGTTTATTCCCTTTAATGTGCGGCGTCCCACCGCGACACAGGGCCCAACCTTGACGCTACTCAACTAATTACATTTGTTGTTTTTCAAATAAAACTATTAAAAGATTAAACGTTCACAGCGGACCGAATACCATATTTCAACTTGCTAAACTCGTGTGTCTTTGATCTCGTCGACTGTTGCCAGGATGGTGATAACTTGTTAGCCTATTATTTTACTTTTCTAAAATCGAAGTTTATTCACCAGTAGGCCTGCAGCTGATTTAGTCTACATTTTATTTTTAAAGTGTGTATTATATTATATTAAAAAAAGAATTACATAATTAAAAAAACAACAGTTTAAACCAGTTAAAGGTTATAACAATTACCCAATATCTCATCTGCGATAACAATATTAACATAAGTCGTCCATGAGAGAGTTGTTATCTATTGCGGATAAAAATGGACTGAGGTTGCAGGTCACAAAATCGTTTTAATTCTGGTATTATTTTTGAAAGAAGCGTTCCACACTCATATTTATTGTGAGTCACATTTCTTCAACCCCCCCCCCTCGTCACAAAATTTTTACCCCCATCTCCCCCCTCACTGCGTGACGTCGTATGTGAACGACCCATTTTACATAATCTAGATTTTATGATTTTTCGACATGTAGAATCGGAAAAACAGTAAAATTCATGAAAATGCATACACTCTAGCCCCTTGAAGTGTCACCCTAATTTTAGCTGCTAACTCTATGTTAAGACAAACCTAGAAAGTACGTGATGTATTTTCCTATACTCCATACAATCCATGTCTGGCTTCAGAAGGATGTCCATGAGCAAATAAGATCACTCTATTAAAGAAAATTGTTGTTCGTTGTTTGATAGCATGCATTCTGTATCAGAACTGCTTCCTACATTTCCGCCAGTCACACTCCTCTTCCCTACTATGCCTGATGCACAAGAATTGGAAAGTGGACAAAGACAGTTCAATATTTACAGAAACAAATTGCCCATACATGACCAACACTTTGAAAGGAGTATTTCTTTACATTACTGGAGCAAAACCATTAGAACTGATAATCTCCATTTACTTCCCTTGTGCAATGCTCAGGCACTAAGTACAACTGTGATTATGACCAGAAGAATCATACATATTTAACCAGCTCTGCCGCTATCCTCTTGGTTTTAATTAACATAAGATTTTTTCCACAAATTTGACAAATAGGGTAACTTCCAGCATCTCAAAAGCTATCTGTTATACTATGCTTTTAAAACTATTTCCTAGTTCAAATAAACATGTTATTCAGAACAAGCTTTCACTTTTCAGATGCGCTTGTTTTGAATAACATTTCACATGATATTAAATCAGCTCCAAGCATCTGTTCCTTCCACATTAGGTGTATTAGATGGATGAAATCATTTTAAATATGGTGAAACTTTTGTTGGACAGGTAAAGTCATTTCTTAAATAATCTAACCTAGATTGCCATGGGTGGGGGTTTAAGAATGACTTGGTCCAACAGAATGGTCCCTTTATAGACCCAGGAAATTGACTCAGAAGAGGAATACCGAAGGTTTGCCAATGCAGGGAAGATGGGAAACCGAGAAGATGGTATTCTCCTCCATGCAGAAGGAAACCAGGAAGGATGGCCTGAGGAATTGAGGACATCTAACAATCGTTAACATATAAAAGAAATTTGGAATTTAAATGACAAAATGAAGAAAAGTGTGTTTCTGAGACTCCTTCCTGTGGAGTGGGTTCCGAATCTACAAGACAGGGAGAAAGGACGGACTCATACAAGTTAAATAATGGTAAAAAAGGAACTGAATTGGAAAAGATAATGGACATGCTTTGAAATTGGAATTTTGTTAAAATAATATATGGATAATGAATGAAACGATAATGGACATGCCTTAGGAAATGAAGAAAATGAAGAAGACAAAGGAACTGTTTGTATAACTTGAATGCAATACATTAATGGATACAAGAGAAAGACAAAGGAAATGAATTTGCTAACTTAATTATGAAGCACTATGTGAAGAATGAGGACTATTTTCAATATTGTAATTGTAACTTCTGTTATCAGATACTGAGTATATACCTGTGAATCGAAAGCAGATATTTAGAAACTGCATTGCAGAAAGATTTTATGTTAAATAGAGATACAGAATTTGATTAGATAATAATAAATAGATTTGATGGACGAACAGACAGTTACTAGAATTTCTGACTGCTTATACTGTCCTTTATTTTATCTTCTGCAGCTGTTAAAATTATAAAAATTAAGTGCATAAATAAATTGAAATGGAAACCAAAACTTTAGAAATTATACTTTAATTAATCATGGAAAATTAGAATAATGTATGTCTATTAATTATGAAAATTAGGGATAATGGAATTTAATGTTACTAACCATATACAAATCTAAATTAACCTAATCGATATGACAAAAATGTGTAAAAAACATTAGTGAGTAGGACTCATAGGAATTGAGTGGCACGTGCACATGGCTCTCACTATTGAGAGCGCAGTTTGTGCACGTGCCCCATGTGTCTAGTAGATATGAACGAAGTCAAGCAGCTTATGCTATAGTAATAAGAGATAAAAACTAAAAATTTCTTTTCTTCTGATAATAAAATAATATGGTAATATTAAAAAAAAAAAAAAAAAGATTATAAATAAACTAATTTGGAAATTTGAATTGGTGTACAAACCCATTACAAAATTTTAAAATCAAAATTGTTTAAAGTAATACACAATGCATATACATTTGGAAAAAAAAAACAAACAGAAATACATAAAAACCCTTTTACTTTAGAACCAGGGGGTCCCTCAGATGATGTAATTCTGAGGGGGACCACGCCAATAAATCTTAAATATGGTGAAGAATAAAAGAAATACTGAATTTCAAGGTAGATTGATACATATTAAACTGAATAACTGGAACTTTTTTAATATTTATGTACCAACAGGGGGTATTTCGCCAACGAAAACAAAATTTATTAAAAAAAAAATTACAAACTATGTGCAACAATTAAGGGAACCTTGTATTATAGGAGGGGATTTCAATTGGATTTTAAATGAAGAGGATAAAAGTGAAAAACTTTCGGAATCAGATAAGGTACTTAGAAAATGGGTAAAATTTTTTATTACAACAAACAACCTAAGAGACACATTTAGATGGAAAAACGTCAACATTAGAAAATATACTTATATATACAAGCAAAACAAAGGAAGTAGACTAGACACATTTTATATTTCTGATAATCAAATTGCAATGATTAAAAAATGCAATATTAAAGATGAAAAAATAGCAGATCACAATTTGGTGGAACCTGAGATAGAATTTGGAAGCAAATTTAAATGGGGGTATGGAATATGGAAAATGAATAATTTACATTTAGGAAACAAAATTTACATAGAAACTGTTCTAACTTTCATAAATAGATTTAAATTAATTGACGTAGGAGACATAATGACTGACTGGGAGAAATTTAAGAAGGAAATAAAGGACCTGACAAAATATTATAGTAAAATCGAAAGGCAAAGAGAAATATGGATACAAAAATGTTATTCAGAATTACAGCTAAAAGATACGCCTCATACAATGCAAGATAAACAAGTAATTAAACAATGGGAAGATTTGGAAAAGAAAAAATTAAATAGTGTCAAAATTAGGGCGGGGAAATTCAGTAAATTGTATAACAAAGGGAGGGACTATATAAAAGAATAGAATTGAAAAGGGGGAAACAAAAAAGATAGAGGAAATGGATTTGGGGGGAGAAATTGTCAAAGACAAACAAAAAATCCTAAAGGGTATTAAGGAGTACTATACAAACATCTTTAAAACGCAGCAAACAGAAGTAGGAAATATAAAGCAATATGTACAAGAAACTAAGTATAAACAAATAGGGATGGAAGATAAAGAATTTTGTGAAAAATATATTACAAGAGATGAAATTATAAATGCAATTAATAGTTTGGAAAAAGGAAAATCGCCAGGGTCAGATGGACTAACTAACGACTTTTATATTACTTTTAAAAATGATTTGGTTGATATTTTAGAATTATTATACAATAATATTTTATTGAAAGAGGAAATGCCTAAAACACTAAGGGAAGGGATAATTACTTTAATATATAAGGGGAAAGGAGAAAGGAATAACTTAAAAAATTGGAGGCCAATAACTTTTAAATACGGACTACATAATAATGAGTAAAATAATAACAAATAGAATTAGGAAATGTTTAAATAACATAATAGATTGTAACCAAAGCTGCGGGGGAGTAGGAAGAAAAATTATAAATAACACTTTATCAATCTCGGCAATTATAGATCTAGTAAAAGTAAAAATGAGAAAGCGATAATGTATCTGTTTGATCAAGAAAAGGCGTTTGATAGAATAGAACATGAATTTATCTTTCAGGCACTAGAGAAATGTGGGTTTGGAACCAACTTAATAAACTGGATAAAAGCTATGTATAGAAATATAACTTCTAGAATAATAGTAAATGGAGCCCTGACGGGTGAATTTCCGCTTGAACGTTCAGTCAAACAGGGCTGCCCTTTATCAATGATATTATATGCTATAGCCATAGAATCCTTGAATATAAATATAAAGAACAACACTAACATTCAAGGATTAAGAATACCTAATATGAAAGAGGAATTTAAAACTATATTACATGCAGATGACTGCACCAGCTTTACTAGAAACGAATATTCCTTTAAATACTTACAAGAAGAATTTATAAAATTTGGAAAAGTCTCTGGCTCGGCAATAAATCACAGCAAGACTGAAATTTTACTAATAGGAAACTGGCGTGGAAATCACCCAGGTCTCCCGCCAAATTTGATTAAAACTCAGGTAAAAGCACTAGGAATCACTTTTGGACTGAACTCAACTCAAAAGAACTACAGTGAGTTAATATCAAAATTAGACGCACAAATTGAAACTTGGTCGCATATCAGGATTAACTTAATAGACCGCATACAAGTTGCTAAAACTTATCTATATAGCCAATTAAACTACATTATGAACACAACTCATCTAACAGAAGCCATGATCGGCAACATAGAAAGAAAAATAACGAGCTTTATTTGGGAGAATAAAATTCACTATTTAGCAAAGAAATATATATGCAGACCCAAAGTTAGGGGGGGGGGATTAGACCTCCCTAATCTAAGTTTGAAACAAAAAGCGATGATTTTAAATAGGTTTAAAACATTAAATGAAAAAACCATTATACCCATGGCAAGCTATAAACATTTATCTATATGGATACTTATGCAAATTTAATGAAAATATATATAAAAATAATTCACTTGTTAAACTTCTAGAACCTCCAGGTTATTTCAAGAGAGTTAAAGAACTAATATACATCAATAGAAACAACGAAGAACTATGGAAGAAAGAAAAAGATATATATAAAACATTAATGGAACCTCTATTAAATGAGAAACATGAAATAGAACTAAAATACCCAAACTACAATTGGGAAATGATTTGGAAAAATTGGGCAGGCATAAAAGTGCCTACCACCCAAAGTAGACTGTTTTTCTACATTCACGATAGGTGGCTAACGGGAGAGGTAGCCTTTGACAGGCATTTAACGAACAAAATACCTAAATGTAGACTATGTAAAAGATATATAGATTCAAAGAAACATTTAATTTTGGAATGTAAAAATAACAAACTCGTAAGAGAAAATATTAAAACAAAGATACTTACAAAATATGGAATTAATATAAATTCTCATCTTTTATACACCAATGAAATTAATGATAAAGAAATATATGATGACATAATAAACTTTATAAACACAATAATGAAAACAATAAGGGAATATAATTAAGAATTGCAATAATATATACCTGTAGGATCTTACACATAGCACACTTTCTGTCCTACATCTATCTATCTTCTCTAGACATACACTAAAATAAAAAAGGGTTCCAAAGCTAGGGAGGCCGGTATCGATCTAGATCACAACCGGTCTCCTGAAGCAATAGGAACCCATAAAAAAAAAAAAAAATTAAAAAAACTAAGAAAATTTGATCCTTTTGAAAGCCAGCCCATACAATAATATAAATGCAGACACAACAAATAACACAAACATATAGCATACATAGGGCAACATAGATCCTTGGTAAGGATCACTTAAAATAAATGAGCAGTGACTCCCAGACCGGGGATAAAGCTCCTATATACACTAGATTAGGATCGGTGTTTTAACCCTAATACAAAATTGTTTTAAAAAGAAATTCTTAAAATAATACAAATTGCACACACAACCTAAAGAAACAAAAATATATATAAAAACATTTATGTTTCGGACTAGGGGGTCCCTCAGATGATGATGATTCTGAGAGGGACCACACCAATAATCTTAAATATGGTGTATTTATTGAAATACAAATTACACCACTCACCACTTGTGCTTCATTTTCATATCTGCAGCAATGTGGCATTTATGTGAATAGTTGTTTATATACTGTATATTTGCTTCTGTGTGTGTGTGTGAAGATATTGTTAGCTTGTATATTTTAAATGCATAATAGTGGGCATCAAGGTACATTAGTTTTAATTTGTAACTAAACTGAATCGCGCTCTGAAAATAAAGTATGTATGTATGTATGTATGTATGTATGTATGTATGTATTATTATAAGAATATACAGTTACAAACCGACTATGTTCTGCATCTATGTTAGTGGGTGTAAAGCAGGGTGCCCATCTATATATAGCTTCAAATACAGCTACTAGCGATGTTTGTGGCTATCAATACATCATCAGGAATTGACATGGGTATTATTTGCAATGTAAATAGCATATGTAAATATTTAAAGTGCAAGATACAAGAAAGTTTATTTAACGTCGTTGGTCTGAGTAAAAAATATAAAACACTAGCGCTGTACTAGCTATTTTTACCGACACAGCAACAACATTTTATAATTACACATACAGGCACACAGGTAGTATATGTTTACGGTGTAACAGTGCACGTGCAGTTATTACAGTGTCAGAGGTACTAATTTAAAAGATAGTGCAGGGTTAGATAAACGACAACACGTCACTAGACTAAAGGAAAACAGTAGATAAAAAATGGTACTACAACAAATTAAACTACAACAGATTATAGACAACATGCAGATGCATAGTTTTTTTATGTATGAATAATGTGTAACACATTTCAGATAGGGATGCACTTAATTTAAATGTGGAATAGGAATATTATTTTAAAAGCAGGCACACTATCGGAGATTACAGCTGATTAAAAGACAAGACAATAGTATAATTCATGCAGGTAAAGGTCTTGACTGGATAAAAATAGTGACATAAGTAGAAATGAGGGTATTAATGTTAAAATCTGAGAAAGTGCTTACTTAGAATAGTCATTACTGTAGCGAAAAATAAAGTCTGACTATCTCAGTGAAGAAGTTAACTCAATAGCTGAGGTGCCATTGACAGCTAAATGCATAGATATAGTGCATATTTACAGAGCGGCCCGGACTATGAATCACTCTGTTGAATTCTTTGAAATCATTGATTGTTCTTAGTTCATTGGGCAGCTGTTAGGCTGTTCCAGACTGGAAACGTTAATTTCTAAAGAGAGCTTACCAAAACCTAGTGGTCATTGCTCTTGGTACTGTTACCAGATTTTGGTTTCTTAGTTTGTATTTGCAGTTTTTGAAAGTGACCAGATTACTCAAGTCATTAGGCTTAAATATCGTATATCCTTCAATTGCCATGTATCTTAAATGTGACGAGTATGAAGGTTTAATTTCCTTATCAGAGAATCATAGGCGCTTGTACAAGTATCAAATACCAGTTTTTAGTGCCCTACATTGTACTTTTTCCATTTTGTCCAAGTTAACTTTATTACAGAAATGCCATATGAACGGGAAATAGTTGAAATTTGACCTAATAAAGCATTTGTAGATTCGTGGCTTTGTATTAGTGGACAGCTAGTGGTTGAGTCGTTGCAAGACATTGCATTGTCTTGCTACTTTCTGACAGATCTTGGATATGTGGTTGATAAAAATTAGTTGAGAATCAACATCTACTCCAAGAAAATTCTGTTGTGATATTGGTTACTTTAGTTCTGTTTTGCCAAAAATAACAGCTTGGAATTTCTGAAGGTTTGCTTGCCTACCATTTATTGCCAAGCAGTCAGTCAGTATCTTGCTTCCATTTTGTAGAACGGAAATGAAATTATTTGGATTGCTATCGATGTATGATATGGCAATGTCATTAGCATAATTATACGGGCTTGATTGCTTTGTGAAGTAGAAAATGTCATTTATAAGTATCATTCTGTGATTTCAACGTGTCCTTAAATCATGAGATTATACTGTATTATTGCATTTGCTCTGCCACTGTACAGAAGCACTTGCCGCATGATGCATTTTATTTTTGTATGCATTACCATTGTTAATATTATACGCTCGAGTTATTCACAAGACAAGAAAATGCAGTTCATTTTAATTGATCAAGTGCTGACATTATTTGACACTATCATAATTTAATGGCTTTTGAAGATTGACAGCAGTTGATAAGCCAGTAAAATCCATGAAAATCTATAACTAAATGTTTGCAACAAGTGATGCACCTATTGGTCAATGATTGCATTAAGTGATGTACTTATTGATAAATGAACACGTGATGTACCAACTGGTCAATGATTGCATCAAGTGATGTACCTATTGGTCAATGATTGCAACAAATGATGTACCTATTGGCCAATGAGTATATCAAGTTATATACCAACTGGTCCATGATTGCATCAAGTAATGTCCTTGATAATTCTACAAACAGTCCATTGAGTTTATGTTGTAAGCATGGATAATATTTCTGCTGTGGTTCGGGTGGGAGCGGAGCAGATACCATATGCGCTCTGGTACATTAGGCACGCCTATTAAAAGACAGTTATAAATCATAACTTCTAAACTATCCTCATTAATGATTACTTTTATATGGTGTAAATACATTGTATAGTACAATGAGTGGTTCTGAAGTTAACATTTCTAAAATTCACATCTCCTAGATGGAATAACACACAAAGGACGCCCCCTTAAAATTATATCGAATGAGCAAAACATGGTCGAATCATTGTTTAACTACTACTACTACTACTATTTTACCTTAGAAAGATCCATAATTTTGTGGACATAAACCAATCTAAAATAATGTCCTCTATACCAGCAAGAAGTGACGCATTAACTATAAACAAAAATGAATGAATACAAATATCACAAGGTCATTTTCGGTCAAAACTGCAAACTGTTACTGCTTCCACTTGAAAATAGAGGCCAAATGTGTTGATGAAAACTAAGTTCTTTACAACCCATGTATACATGAATAAATACAAACTTACTTGTATTATACGATATAGGGACTATCACTTTTGCGTGGTTCCCTGAGTGGTAGGTGTGAAATAGTTATGCAATCCTCACAAAATTATAAGTATTCGTTACATTAGTTATATAAGTACTCCAAAATACATTACCATCTTATAGTCTGGTGTTACGACCCTGTAGTCAAATTACATATGTGTTAAAATTTAAATTCTTCTAATTCTTTGTTTCATTTTTATTTCATTTTTACATCATTAAATGTAATTATTATTATTATGATGATTATGTTTGCATGGGTCTAATAGTTTGTTAGAAACATCGTATTTATTTAAAACGTACATGTGACTCATGTAAGCACGAGCTTTGTATGATAGTAAATTCGTCGCAAGTAAATATTCAGCAGTAGCTATGTAAATGATTGGCTGATACTTGTTCAGGCTTTCGTAATGTCCAGATGGATTGCGAAATCACACGTGTCTTCCGTGCGTGTGTACACGAAACGACGTATTAGTTTCTTTTATATGCTTAGTTATCTGTAAGAAAGGTCAGTCGTAGTCGTAGTCACATCATAACATCTTACCGAGTTTATAATACCTTAAGAAAGGTATTTCTGTGCTGGAAAGAGTTGTTCATTCGTACGAGGAACAACATGTGTATTGTTAGTGGTGGTAGCTGTATTTCATCTACTTTCTAAATAATTATTTTCCCTGGAGAACAACACTACTAACTTTGGACAAAGACATTTGATGAAATTATTTCTAAATCGGAACAGAACAATACAAATTGTGCTTTAGTGAAAATTCTGGACATTGTGTTAGCCTTCGTCTGACGTCATCATCCGCCATCTTGGAACGGAACTGAGATTCAAACTATATCAAATTAGAACTGTTTATTCACAGGACTTATGTGTTTCCACAAATTTAGAACATATTTTTGGATCTTCTTCGTAAATCGTAAGTCTTGTTTCATATATTTACCTTTCACCGTGTTTTCTAGGGAAATAAATTATTTTAAAATTTACAAAGCTTGTTGTTGTCTCTTTCTTTGTGTTACTTTGAACGAGCCGATACGTAACACTGGAATCTGAATCAATCTATGCTTGTTATATGTACATTAAAAGAATTTCATTATGCAGTGTTTACTTAATTTGTACAATAAATGCGTTCATGGCGCATGGGTGCTCTGCCACAGTGCTTGAAGTTATTGAACGCAAAACATAATAAAACTGTGACGGATGGAAGGATGGACGGATGATGAGGGTTAATACTACATGCCTATGTCATTGTTGTGGTGGCGCTTATATTAAAATTTAAGAGGAATTAAAAAATGATAATAGAAAGTTGAAATGAAATTACACGTCCATTAAGAACTGTTTACTGTTTTATATTACCATAATGTTACGGCAAGAACTCACCGAAAACAAAATCGACGAATTCATGTGGACGTAAGGCGTAGCAGACGAACACACAGGTGAAACAATGAGTATTCTCTAGGTCATACTCAGGAATGAAGAAACATTCAAGGGTAAAGTTTCAATCAGTAAATGCAATTTTTACTTCGCTTCAATCTTATATATCTTTTCATGGAAGAAATCGCGCTTTATCTTAACTTTGTTTGTCTGATTTTTGTCATCTAAATGATAAAACAGTACTTAGTGATAAATCTGCTGGGATAGACAAGTTTTAAGGTCATTCATACAAGATAAATTATAAAATTCATTTTACTTTAGGCATGCCATGTGAACCATATGTGTCTAAATCTGGGCCATGGATTGTATTTTTGAAAGGCAGCAAAATAATATGCGTCATACCCATATTTTCAAAGTGTACTTGCCTCGACTGTATTGGCGGCTGATTGATAATGCTCTGCAGATCACTATTGCTATGTTACCAGTTAGAAAGGTTTTGACCTAGTGGTCCCCAGGACCGCAAGCAGACAATAAAGGCGCATCTTGTATGTTGCGTGCGTATTTGTTGTCTAAAATGAAATAAGAATTATAAGGTTACATTCTTGCCAGAAGAAAATTCAAATATAATAAGATTAACTTCTCTTGTACCGAATGAAATATAGTGATAACGTTTTAAAGGTTCCATATAACCATTCAAATATTGATGTGAAACTGTTAATCCCAGGTAATAGTTTTCCGTGCACGACTGAAACACATTTTGGGTCAATAAAACAGGAGTGTTTCAGATTCAAGGTACTCTAAAATATATCACTGCTGTCACAAAATGGCAGATATACAATACAAAAGTAAACAGTAACAAAAATGCACACATATAGTGTCAAGAATGGTACTATACGGTGCAAGGTTCATTCTACACTAAAAGACGTAATTTAGTGTCGGAATGACGCCAAAAGTAACTAAATTTGCATGAAAAACGTTTTGACATTAGTAAAATTCGATTACAAAAAGAATTTTGTGGTACGTATCTGTTTACTTTACAAAGCGGATAAAATCCCCAAAATCTGTGCAGGTTAACGAAAATTTAATAATTGCTACATTGTAGTACATTAAAATAAGCTGAATATTTATTCTACAGAGTTTACAAAATTTGGTTGTAATGCGCAAGATAATGAATTAAAATATACTACTTTACTGATGTCACTGAGTGAAAGGAATTAAAAATATAGCACACTTAGACTCTTTACACATATCACTAAGTGAAAGTAATTAAAACGTGCCCCACTTTGACTCTTTGCATATGTCACTGAGTGAGAGGAATTAAAATATTGCACGCATTGACTCTTTACAGATGTCACGATGTGAGAGTGATTTTTAGACATATACGAGATACGAGACAGATACGTTACCACACTTTGTGGACACACTTTCGTGTAAATTATGGTGATTCCAAAATTATGAAAGGAGACTGAAAACTCTTTGTATCCTCAAAATCATAAATATAGCATGCAACCACATCTTATACACTTCTTCTTATACATATGTTTATACAACCACATCTTATATTTATTCGTATGCATACATGTATGTAACTCCAATCCAGTGTGTTACGCAAGATTTAGAACAGATACGTTACCATGTTTGCGTTTCTTAAACGCATACGAAACTTTGGAAAACCTTAAATTTGTTTCTGTAATTGCGTCTACAAAGATTTATGTGCACATAAAACCATTCATCATATGAGTGGCAATTGTTCTTTATGTGATTGATTTCATATATAACAACCGATCTTATGCTTGGCATTTGTTCGTTTTATGACTCAACAAATATTGATTTGCATATAAAACCAACGATCTTGTGAGTGGCAATTGACTCTACAAAGACTGACGTGCATATAAAACCACCGATCTTTTGAGTGGCAATTGACTGTACAAAGATTGATTTGCGTATAAAAATCCTACCTTATGAGTGGTAATTGTTCTTTATATGATGCATTTCATTGCATGACATACAAACACCTGATCATTCAACCAAATATCACCCCATGGATATCTATCATAACATCTGTAACGCCATGACCAAAAAGAAATGGTTGGAAACAAATTTCCAAGCTTTTGACTACTCGCTGTATATTTGCCTAAGAAATCAAAGTTGGGCCCCTTCCTTATTTTGTGTACAATAATGACATAGCTGAAATCTTCAAATGACTGAGTAATTACAGAAGATTTCTATTTTCAAAACATATCACAAGACCTGCTTTTCTTTTAAACGATCGTTTCCAAATATTATCGGACTGGGCAAATTACTGTCTTGCTTTTCTAATTAATCCTGGGCAGAGTGAATCCTTTTCACCGACAATGAACTTGAATCAACACCTGACCTTGAATGTTCGGGTGAAAAAATTAGATTTGTTTCATCACATCGATATCTTCGAATTATTTTATCAGCTATTGGTTTTTGAAGGATCCATATTGATTCTATAATTCATTATGCATGCATATAACTGATTTATTCCCATCTAGCTCACGAGACACACTGTCATATAATCTGAGAAACTCGAATAATATCATTCAACACCTAAGTTGAACCGATGTTACAATGATTGCATATAGCAACTCCTGAAACGGTCAGTCGCGTATTAAGCCGTTTAAGACACAGCTGCAGTTCGCACAGTTATGATTTACTTAGATGCAGTCTTATGTCCGTTTTCTTTCCGTTCCTGGGGATTTCCAATAGAAAACGATCATTTTCTTTATGAATGCACAGTTTAATAACGCATGAAAAACAGAATATTAGCAATGAATATAGATTCCGTTACACTTTAAATGGACAAGGAAGTTTACACTTTGCGATAAAAGTAAAATACAGAAATTATTAGCAATTGACACAAAACTATTCACGACTATATGACTGCATTTTATTCATTATGTGTGCAGTTGAAATTTTTATCAACCGGACCGGACCAAAAAGCTATCCCTATAAACTGTGTTCCAACTAAACAAATTACCATTAGATATGTTACCATGAAAATAGTGTATATTGTGAAATGTTTGTGCTTTCCGCTGATTGATAATCAAAGTGTTTTCGCGCCATTATTTAAAAAATGGTTTGCGGGAAGCTTCCTTGACCGAAAGGTGAGAATTATCTACAACGTTGTGACTTCCTGTTCCTCAAAGAGAACAGGAAAGTGTCGTTCCGTCGAGGACATTGAATGGGGTTGTTTCGTTATGAGGACGTTGAAACAGGTTGTTTTGTTTTTCGTGTTATCGAAAGGTGCCGAGACTCAATATTATGTGTAATCATAAAGAAATAATTTTGTATGATTGAAAAATTGGCTTCTCCTTGCCTCATTTGCATGTCATAGAAATGCGACTTCCTTTTGCGTCATTTGTAAGATGTGGAAATTTGGCTTCTCTTTGACTCATTTTGCATGATATGGAAATGTGACTGCCTTTTGAGTCATTTATATGACGTGGAAATGTAACTTCTCTTTGACTCCTTTGTATGATGTGGAAAGTTTACTTCGCTTTGATTTGTTGGAATGACGCGGAAATTTGAATTGAATTTGATTGATGATGCGGAAATGTGACTTCACTTTGATCCATGATGTTGAAATTTGGATTCTCTTTGATTCATTTGTATGATGTGGAAATGCGACTTCTCTGATTGTTTTGCATGGTATAGAAATGTGCCATCTCTCTGATTCATTTATTTGGCATGGAAACTTGAATTCATTTTGATTCATACGTATAATGTGGAAATGTGTCGTTTCGTTTATATATTTGTATGATGTGAAAATTTGACTTTTTTTTATTCGTTTACGTGATTTGCATGGTGTGGAAATGTGTCTTCTCTTTGATTCATTGTATAGTATGGAAATGTGATGTGTCTTTGATTCATATGTAAGGTTTCGAAATTTGAATTCATTTTGATTGATTTGTATGATGTAAAAATGTGAAGTTTCTTTGATTTATTTGTTTGATGTGGAAATTTAACTTTCCTTTGATTCATTTGTTATGATGTAGAAATGTAACTTCATTTACATATGCATATAAGTATCAGCAGATTTCAATAATTGCTTTATTTTTCTGTCAAATTAGGAGATGTAGCCACAATCTCAACAACAGCATCAAAGTAATAATAATAATAATAATAATAATAACAATAACAATTGAGGAAGAAAAGTTGAATATTAATAATAATATTCATGATAATGAAGAGAAGTCAACTAGCGGATTTTTGTTTCTGTTAGTATTTAAGACAAGTGACAGCAGTCCACTTAATAATTTTCTTGTTATTATCATATTTTATTAGATTAATTTTTGTAAGCCAACACTTTAAATTTCTGTCGTTATTATCAGATTTCATAAGGCTTTTTTTTTTTGCAAGCAAACACTTTCAATTCCTGTTTAAATGAATTACTTCTATAGTCAATTGTATATCCATCTGTCTTTCGTTTTAGTGTTGGTTTACTTATGCTATGCTGTTTATTGTTCTCAAATTATAATTTTCTACAATGTTTTCGAAGTCGTCTGCTTCAGAGATAAAATGTGCTATTTATTATGGATTTTGATGTACTGAATTCAAATATGACAATTAAAACAACTGCTTGGCTACTGTTTCCAAGATATTTAAGTTTTAAGATTTTACGTCGTTGTATATTGTGTAGATAGTAGATTTTTATCATAAATTGTAAACCGAGGTCTTTTCATGTGTTTATGGTTGCTTTGCATGATAATATTTCGCCTATCCTGTCTATGTAACGCTATAAAAACAGCTTAAGGGTTATATAAATAACATTTATTATGAAACAAAAGGCAAAAAACTATTAGGTATATATAAGTACATAGTTATGTCCTTATTCAGTGTCTACTCGGCGCTTCTTGGCTTGTCTCTTGTATTCATTAAATGGAGCAACTCTTGGCCATCAATAGTCTGCAAACATTGATGGGCTCCATTTGTCCTGATAGCGTTACTCCATTGTTGCAATGTCCTGGTGAAATCGCTCGCCGTGCTCGTCGCTCACCGCTCCGCAGTTCGGTGGTAAAAAATCTAGATGAGAGCGCAAAAAATGTATCTTTAGAGATATGTTGCAACCAAGGCTTTTGTATGCCTTGAGGAGATTTTCCACAAACTCCTTGTAGCTGTCTGACTTGCTGTTTCCGAGAAACAATTTGTTGCTAGTAACGAAGGCTTTCTGTGCCGTCTTTCCTTGACACGCAGTGCACGGTCAAATGCATCATCTCAAAGAAGTTCACGAATCTGAGGACCAACAAAGACACCTTCCTTTATCTTAGCTTCACTTAACGTTGGAAAGTTCTTCGGAGGTACTTGAAAGCTGCTTGTTTTTGTCCATGGCCTTGACAAAGTTCGTCATCAGACCCAGCTTTATGTGCAAGGGTGGTAAAAAAAATCTTCCTTGATTCAACAAGTGGTGGATGCTGAACACTTTTCCTCACAGGCTCCAATGACTGTCGGAGTGGCCAATCTCTCTTGATGCAGTGGGAATCTTTCGCACGACTATCCTATTCGCAGAACAAAACCAACAGTACTTGGTGTATACAGTCTCCAGACCACGCAAAAGAGCAAGAACCTTCAAATCGCCACAAATCTGCCACTGATGTTGGTCATAGTTTATGCACCTCAAAAGTTGTTTCACGTTTTCATAGGTTTCCGTCATATGGACTGCATGACCAACTGGAATTGATGGCAAAACATTGCCATTATTTAGCAAAACAGATTTAAGACTCGTTTTTGATGAATCAATGAACAGTCTCCACTCATCTGGATCATGAACGATGTTGAGGGCTGCCATCACATTATCGATATTGTTGCAGACTACAAGATCGCCTTCCATGAAGAAGAATGGGACAAGATCATTTTAACGGTCACGGAACATGGAAACCCTAACATCATCTACCAGGAGATTCCACTGCTGAAGTCTGGAGCCCAACAGCTCTGCCTTACTCTTGGATAGCTCCAAATCCCTGACAAGGTAATTTAGTTCACCGTGTGTTATGAGGTGTGGTTCAGAGGAAGAGGGTGGGATAAAATATGGGTCATGTGACATTGATGCTTAGGGACTAGAAGCTTCATTCTCTTCCTCTTTCTCGTCTGACTCAAGTGAACTTGATTCTGGTGCATCAGGAACCGGCAGTCCTTCTCCGTGGGGTACTTACGTATAGCTGATGGAATGTTTAGATAATGCACAGTCCAATTTTTCTTCCTTGACACACCTTTTCAACTGGAGGCACCATGCAGAAGTAACAGTTGCTGATATGATCTGTTGGCTGTCTCCAAATCATTGTCACTGCAAAAGGCATATAAGTAGTAATAGGGGTTACCGTAGCGTCAATGGGAATTAGCATTACAGACCCCCCCCCTGGGCCCGTATAGCGTCAAGAAATAAAAGCACACCCTGGGCCTGTATAGCGTCAATGGAAAATTGGGTAGAGTGACTAGCATACCCTGGGCCTGTATAGCGTCAATGGAAATTTTTGTAGAGCGACTAGTATACTGTGGGTTTGTATAGCGATAAGCGACAGGTGGCATGACGTCACACTGGTAACAATGTAGCAAAAAGAGAAGTACTGTGACGTCAGGCTACCTGAGAGAGGGCTATAGACAAACACGAATCAAGAGCGTTCGTGTTTTTTAGTAGAAGAAGGGTTTTATATATATATTCGTTTAGGGTGGAGACCAAATGAAAATTAAGATCTTTTCGAGGCATTGGAAGTGGCCCTGAAAAGGGCCGTTGTTTGTTATGTGATGTTAACACTATTCCGTTAACATACAGGACATCGCATAGGTCTTCTTTTCTTCCTCAAATTTCTCAAAGTTTGTCTTAAACTGTGTCTCACTTCTGGTCCGTAGATGAGAGAGTCCGCTTAAGACAGCCTTGTCTTTCCACATAACATCTTCTTTTCCAAAGAGTGGCACCGGTGATCCGGATGACAGTCCATTTTGTTTTCACATACATGGGTAAGTCTGTACGGAACAGCATTGAGGATACCAAAGTAGAGGATTCTGCGTCGATCAACATCTTCTCTGTGACGAGAACAGGTGAAGGGAATGAAGTGAACCGCGTTTATTTATAGTGGAAGACCGGATCGAAACGGATTGAAAGGGTTCGCCAATCCCAACACGCGTTACAAAATTCAGTCACTTCGCGGAGTCTGTCTTCCAATCCGAAGAGAGCTACCTGTGACGTCACATTTCCTATATAGGCACACTAGCGTCTGTGCGCAATGAATCGATGTGGTATTGTTTTGTGAAACATGACGGAAGCTAAGAAGACAGTGAATTGGGGTGCACCGGCTGTGGAGACGAGAAGTAATGGTACAGCAGCAGCTACCAAAGTGAACACAGTGCTACTTCCCGAAGAGGTTGATTTCAACTGGGATTTAGTAGATTTTTATCTTCTTCCCAAGAATTTGTTCCGGTACCAGTACCTTCGCCACTTTCTCCTTCTTTACCACGTGTCGACGATTTTAAACAAAGACAGAGAGAAGAATTGGAGAAATTTTTACAGCAGCAGAAAGAAGCAGAGCAAGCATTTCTTCTTGAACAGCAACAGCGAGAAGAAGAGGCAAGAAGGAAACGACAGGAAGAAGAAGAAGCAGTAGAGAAGAAACAAAGTCTAGGAGAGAAGGAGAACAGCGAAAGTCAAACGGTCACAGTACTCTTGGACATTTTGGCCGAGTTAAGAAGTCTGAAACAAATGTATCAGACTTCTTTATTACGACCCAAGAGAAAAAGACCTTCCCGAGCCAAACAACCTAACCCTGTGACTACACCAGAGATACCACCCCTAGTGATATCTACTAAATCATTGACAGGAGCAAGTCCACAAGTAGGCCTTGGCCGTGGCAAAGGCTTAAAGCAGTTAAAGCGAATTGATTCTCGTTCCTGAGTTTGTTCTAAGGAAAAAAACAAACACTCAACAGTCGTTTTCAGGGCTACCCAATACTCTCGAAAAGAGTGACTATTCATTTTGCCAAAATCAATT